>JAMKQA010001980.1:0-26287 GCA_024699735.1 Posidonia australis | reverse complement strand
AAAAATATGCCAAAGTCGGCAAAGTCACGGCAAAAATAAAATAATGCAAAATGCAGGAGTCGCCACCTAGTCTATTCAAATGGAAGACAAGGAAAACCATATAACATGAAAATCATGCAAAACAATAAAAGAAAAGTCTTCGTAAACGAGAAATGCGAGTAAGGATCCCTATTACGTACGAGGAAGGTGTTAGGCACCCTCGTACGCCCGATAAATCGGTCTTCTATTGGTTTCTCAATTGCTAATGAAATGTCGTCTTTGCAGTTTTTGTTGTACGCCCGAGGGTGATATGCCATGCCATACTAATGCGTGTGGTGTCTAAAATATAGGTGCATGATGTGTAAGGGTGTGTCCTAATGCTTAGAAGTATCACTCGTATTGCGAGACTAGCATTGATGCAAGAAAATTGCATAATAAGATCAAAGATCTAAAATCTCGAGTGAGTTTTCATCCTTGCTTTGCTATATGCCTAATGCAATCTAAAATGCATGGAAAATAGTTGAAAACATAGCTGTGCCTTCCTAATGCATCAAGGAAGAAAGATAAATAAAACTTAGAAGCGAATCAAGTCGAGAAAGCATGCCAAAACATATAAAAACCTGTTGTGTGCTACTGAAAACAGGCCACTACGCTTGTTTGGTGCGCCAGACTGGTGCGTCAGTCTAGTGCGCCACCTATGTGCGTCTATGTGGGCCAGGAAAATGTGCTGAGGGAAAATAGAAAACCATGCAAAGCCAGAACGCCAGAGAATGCATTCTGGAAAACTATGCAGTGAAATCATTCTGTAAAAACTTGGAAATCATGCCTTTAAAGCGAAGGAAGTGCAAATGCAATATCTATGGACCTTACGCTCAAGGGCCAGTAGCCTCACACAAGGTCCCACCTATTTTGTGCTAAATGAAGGATGCATGATTCAACCATGCTGCTGGATCATGGGCTGATGCACGAGGCTCTCCACATAGGAGTAAAGTGCTACCAGCCTACCAGACTCTAACCAAGGGCTGAATATCAAGAGGAGAAAACAATTGAAAAACCATCTGGTTAAAACCGAAAAAAAAACATGCATGTGAAATCTTAAAATATCAGAGAATCAGCCATAAAAGAATCAAGTTTAAAGCCTTCGATAAAGCCATGCAAACAAAGATGCTAATGGGTGTGCTCTGCTCTTTGACCAGTCTAGTGCACCTGCTTGGTGCGCCAGAGTGGTGCACTGGTTTGGTGCGCCTGAGTGGTGCGCCCCAGAGAATCTGGATCAGACTGTAATCTGATCCAGAATCCACCCCAGAAAAGAGACAGGTGATTCATGTTAATGCAGATGGGTTCATGCCATTGTTGAAAGTAGAAAACATGATGGGGATGCACATGATCGAGAGTCATCATGTAAATCATGTATTTAAGACTAAAATGAATTGATGGGTTCATGTATGAAAACATGTGAAATGCAAAGGAGCAAACATGATATGGGTAAACCCAATCAGAACACATGTAAGTGATGATCATATCAAGCATATCTCTATGTGCAAGAACATGTAAGTGCGTGGCAAAGAGCTATGTGCAAGGAAACAATAAAAAGAAGATAACTCATGCAAATTTATGCTAGAAATAAAAGTGGACATGCTCGCAAACAAAGGTATAGACTTGCATGGAGGTCATCTTGCAAGGAGAGCAAACATATTTATCATAAAACCTCATAAAAACACGAATAAATCAAACTATATGTAAGATTTCGAGCATGCTTTATTATGTTTCTAAAGTGAGATTTAAAGGAGAAGGAAGAGGTAGGAAACCTACCTCTCAAGGTATTTCTTCTTGAAATATCAAAGATGGAGAGATCCTTGTTGCTCTGGAAAGACCAAGGATGCTTTGGGATGCAAGGGAGTGCTCCAGAAAACGAATATATGCTGCTGGAAAGAGGGTATAGCTCGTGCAGGATGCTTGCTCAGAACAGGATTGTTGAACTCAAGGTTTCTAACCCCTTCTAATGGTTTCCTATGGGTGTCCTTATATAGGATTTTCTCATGGGTAACTCATGGGAATGCAGGGAGCCTCGTAGACGAAAAGCCTGGAAGATTCCATGGCATATTCGTGCTAGAGGTAACAGCCATGGGAGGTGGAAAGCCAGTAGCCCGCAGCCTGCGAAATGGCTGGGCGCCTGGGATGTGCGTCGGGTATGTGCGCCTGCTAGGTGTGCTAGGTAAGTGTGCTAGCTAGGTGTGCTAGAGAGGTGTGCTAGCTAGGTCTGCTAGGTAAGTGTGCTAGTTAAGTGCTCTCCCCTACTGGTCTGGTTTTCTAATTGGGCTGCGGGCTTGCTATGGGTTTAGGGTTGGTTCAAGGGTCAGTCATATCCAAAGCAACAACTGGAAAGCTATCAATGAGTCACCTCAAAATCGAGGTGTCTACAGATTGTCTAGGCCAAGGCTGGTGTGTGGTACAAGGCACCAGATCGGGTGAGCCCAGAAAAGTGATTTCTGCCATCAAGGCCTATCATCATCTGGTAAGAGACAGTGTGGGCTATTTGGCCTATGTGACAGTTCCTACTTCGCCTGTGATTGAGATTCAGGACTTGCTGATGGTACGGGAATATCCTGATGTTTTTCCAGAAGAATTGCTTAGAATGCCACCGCATAGGGAAGTGGAGTTTGTGATTAATTTGGTGGATCAGGTCTTATTTCCAAAGCTTCATACAAGATGGCACCCACTGAATTGAGGGAGCTCTGGAATTAGCTGCAGGAACTGATGGATAAGGGATTCATTCGTCTCAATGTTTCACCTTAGGGAGCATCGGTTCTGTTTGTTAAGAAGAAGGATAGTTCACTTCGACTCTGTATAGACTACCGGATGTTGAACCAAATCACTGTAAAGAACAAGTATCCACTACCCAGGATCGATGATTTGTTCGACCTATTGCAGGGAGCATCGGTGCTTTCTAAGATAGATTTGAGATCTAAATACCATCAGTTGAGGATCAGTGAGCCAGATGTGCAGGAGACAGCCTTTCACACCTGTTATGGACATTTTGAGTTTTTGGTGATGCCATTCGGGTTGACGAATGCTCTGGCTACTTTTATAGACTTGATGAATAGGGTGTTTAGGCCCTATTTGGATTAGTTTGTGGTCATATTCGTGGATGATGTTCTGGTATATTCTTCGATTTTTTAGACTCACCAAAGGCATTTAAGGATCGTACTGGAGATGCTGAGGTAGTATTAGCTTTATGACAAGTTCTCGAAGTGCATGTTCTGGCTGGAGGACGTGTCCTTCCTTGGTCATATCATTTCAGGAGAAGGCATCAAGATAGATCCAACCAAAGTAGAGGCTGCGAACAGTTGGGCCAAACCGAAGACAATAACTAAGATTAGAAGTTTTCTCAGCCTGGCAGGATATTATAGGAGATTTATCCAAGATTTCTCTAAGATTGCTACACCGTTAACCAGACTGACCAGAAAGGAAGTGCAGTTTGCCTAGGATTGGCAATGCGAGAAGAGCTTCAATGAGTTGAGGGCTTGTCTGGTATCAGCCCCAATTTTGACTCTGCCCTTTAGGAGTGGTGGTTTCACAGTCTACAGTGACACCTGTGGTACTGGTTTGGCGTGTGTGCTAATGCAGCATGGTAGGGTGGTTGCGTATGCGTCGTGCTAGTTGAAAGATCATGAGAAGAATTATCCCACCCATGATTTGGAAATGGCAGTTATTGTGTTCTCTTTAAAGATTTGGAGGCATTATTGATATGGCGAGCAGTTTGAGGTGTCACAGATCATAAGAGTTTGTAGTACATCTTTACTCAGAAAGATTTGAACCTAAGACAGAGGCATTGGGCGGAGTACATCAAGGGTTATGATTTCAGTTTGTCAAACCACCCAAGGAAAGCAAATGTGGTTGCAAATGCTCTAAGCAGACACACTCATGCCATGGCTAGCCTGATGATTCGTGAATGGAAATTGTTAGAGAGACTAGTGGAGTGCAGGCCTCGGAGACAGTCTCAAGGAGCTGCCAGAGTGGTGTTGGCCAATTTGTCTGTTTGCCCGAAGATGATCGAGGTGATTGTCACAGCTCAGTAATATGATTCTTTTGTGTCAGACATCTAGAGGAAGTTGGAAGCTAGTAAGGCCCCTCACTTTTCAGTTGGGGTAGACGATGGGTTGAGGTATGATTTGAGATTGTATGCACCTCAAATATAGGAAATCAACAACAGTCGGCTGGGCGAAGCATACCTATCTAGATACACTATTCATTTAGGAAGCACCAAGATGTATAAAAACCTGAAGAGGAATTTCTAGTGGCCTGGTGTGACCATGCCGGTGGAACCCTGCATGGCTCTCCCTTACTGGGTGCGTGGAAGCACTCGAGGAGACCCGATATGGTCACGACGAAGATGGTGAATCCGAAGAAGAAGACTAGACTCGGAGACACCAAGGAAAGATGAGAGAGGATAAGAAAAGGAGTCCCCACCTAGTCTTTTAATGAGAAGACGAGGAAAACCAAACACACAAAAAAACCAAAAAGAAAACAAGATGCAAAAAACATGTGTGCTCTGTGCCTAATGGATATAATGCACAAATGAATGCGGGCCAGAGAAAGGGTAAGGATTCTAGTTACCCATGGGGAAGGGGTTAGGCACCCCCATACGCCCGAGAAAACTTGGTCTTTCTAGGTTTCCTACTTGCCAATGGTCTAATGGGTGTGTGCTTGCCTATTCTGAGTGCTCATGCTAAAGATGACTGAAAACATGCCAAATCAAAGAGAAGAAATGAAATAAAGGGAAAAGTTAATCCGAGGGACAAATGTAGGCATTGAGAATGCCGCTTTACTGTACGCCCTTAGGCGATGAGGAAAATCGTGAAAAATCGAGAAATTCTCGGACAACGTCTCGCAAACCAGCGGAAATTTTGATAAATCCGAGAAAATCAAAATGGGAAAATAATCCTCATTTGGGACAATGTTGGCTTTGATAAGCATTTTACTATACACCCTCGGGCGATGGAAAGCCAAATCAAATCTAAAGATGCGAAAATCGAAAAGAATCCGGTAAACGACGAGAAAACCAAGCTTGCAACGAGTCAGAAATGTGTGCGCAATGTAAAAAAGAAAAGGCAAGAAAATTGCATGAAAAAGTGCGACAAAATGTGCAAAATGCATGTGTGAGTGTAAAAATACGAATTCCAAGGTCCTGTGTGCAAAAAACCCTAATTTTGAATAAAAACTAAAATTTCGAAGCCAAATCACCAGGAATACATAGGAAAACACATTCTATGTAATTATGAAGAAATATGGGGTCAAATATGTAAATATGTGCATTTCTGGCCAAATTGATGTTTCCTAGGGTTTAAAATGCAATTCTTCCAATAAAACATGCATTTAATGCAATTCAGTGGAAATTCAAGGTAAAATATGCAAGAAAAAGGATCCGTGAAAGTTTCAGGGGCAATTCCGTAATTTTACCCTAGAAAACATGCATTCAATGTGAATTCTGTAAAGTTCAGGGGCTAAAATGCAATTTACCGAGAGAATCAATGCATTCAGAAGAGTTTCAATAACGTTTAGGGGCTAAGATGCAATTTAACCAGAGAAATAAGCATTCAGAAGAGTTTTTGTGAAGTTCAGGGGCTTAAAATGTAATTTCACCAGAGAAACAAGCATTCAGAACAATTTCAGAAGAGTTCAGGGGCTAAAATGCAAATTAACCAAAGAAATATGCCTTCTGTGTTATTTTAATGATGATCAGGGGTTTAAATGCAACTTAACCAGAGCATTATTCATTTAGAAGAGTTTCAGAAAAGCTCAGGGTTCTTTATGCAAAAAATATTGGACTTGAATGCATGAAAAGAAACTCTGGGGAGTTTTTATTAAACTTTAAGCCTGGAAAACATTATTATGAAAACTCAGGGGGCACATTGTAATATTTTCAGTTAAAACTTTATTCAAACGATTTTAGGAAAAATGAGCAGGGACCTAAACGTTAGAAAAAGGACTTATTTGTAATAAAAAAAGGATCGAAATGTAACAAATCAAAAGTTATAAAAGTTTTATTAAAAGAAAGTTATTTTTCTTTTTCTTTTTTAAGGAAAAAAGAGTTGACGGCCATCGGCGACGGAGCACCGCCGTCGACTACTGCCAGAGGGCTATCCCATGGTCTGATCCAAGATCAGACCCCATGGGAAGCAAGAGGAGAAAGAAGGGAAGAGATCAAACGGTTTGGATCTCGGATCGAACGGCGGGAGTGGGCCTCCCACCTCCCTCGTCGTCGGAGCAATCCGACGACGACGTCGGAGAAGAAAGGAGCTACTGGAGGGGGTGGAGTGATTGTCTAGGACTTTTGGAGGGTTGAGGAGGAGAAGTGGAAGGCGTACGAGGGCATGGATGCGAGGAGGAACGCGTAGGTGCTTCTCTCGATCGATCTCGCCGCCGACACTGCAATCTCCGACGAGCTTGGCTGGGATGGCTGCCCTGGGCTCGAAACGGAACTCTTGCCACTCCGGAGCGTTGAGGAAGCACTGAGGATCGTTCCTCAGGGGCCAAGGAGGCGCTGCAATGAGCGGAGAGTCCGACCGTGCTTCACCACTAGTCGTCGTCTCCGGTGACGGTGTCTTCTCCTGCTCGTGCTCAGCTACACTGGAGGCACCTGACAAGGGCAACTGGTGGTCACGAGTGGTCGGAGGGTGGATGGGAGACCAATGATCGGAGTCTTGGAGGCCTTCAAGCTCCCTCCTCTACTTCCTGCATGGCACAGCTCACTGTGGTGCGGTTCCAGCGACGATCCAGTTTTCCTAACGCTCTCTCTCTCTTTCTCATGACGGCACGACCTCGTGGATGAAGGTTAACGAAGAGATGCCTACTTAGGAGCTACTCTGATGCATGCATGCCATGAAGAGGTGGAGAAACTTACCTGAGTTCAGTGTCTTCTCCGGTGATGATAGTCTCTCCGGCTCGAGTTCAGCGGCACTGGGAGCTAGAGCTTGCAGGGGACTTTCGAGGGTTGAGGAAGAGAATGAAGTGAACAAGTCCTGCTCCAGCCTCCTTCCCTCCTCTCTTCTTCTCTTCCAGTCGGTGAGGTGGATTGGGTTCAGTGAACTCCAGCGAGCATGGGAGCTTCAAGATCACCTTTCTCTAGCCAAAGAATCCTTCTCATCCCCCTTCAGTTCACCGTCAGTCCCCTTTTATAGCCAAGGAAGACCACTAGCTGCAACAAACACCAACTGAATCCATAACAATCCACCACTTTAACAACCCACTCAAACAAAACCATAACCACCTAAACAACTTCTTAACAACCTAAACAACCTACCACCTTCTCTTCTCCTATCCCCTTTACGTGCATAGATCCCAGACACGTGGACAGTGGCTACTAAGGTTTAACAAGTGAAGGTGATGATGGCTAGTTAGTTTAGAAGAAGAAGAATAAGAAATGGGTTGAAGTATTATGGGCCTTCATGGGCCTAAGTGGACTTTGGTGGGCCTTGGTGTTATGGTGGATTTGAATGAGCTTTCATAGGCTTTGGAGGGCTTTCATGGGCTTTGGTGGGCCTTCATGGGCTTTGATGGACCTTCATGGGCTTAATGGCTTAAGTGGGCCTTAATGGGCCTAAATGGGCCTTAATGGGTTTTCATGGGCTTAATGGAATTAAATGGGCCTTGGTGGGCTTTCATGGACCTTGGTGGACTAAACTAGGGTTTGAGTTCATTTGTGATTAAAAGTCCAGCCACCATACCTTCATCCTGCAAACCTGTAAAATTAGGGTGTCTACACCTGGTATGAAAAGAGAGATTTATGAGTATGTGACAAAGTGTGCAACCTACCAGATGGTGAAAATAGAGAGTCAAAAGCCCAGAGGGACTTTGCAGCCCTTGGACGTTCTAGTGTAAAAATGGGAAAATGTATCGATGGATTTTGTGACTGGTTTGCCACAGACCCGATGAGAGAATGATATAGTTTGGGTGATAGTGGATCACCTTACAAAATCGGCACATTTCTTGCCAATGAGGGTGAATCTTCCTTTGGCAAAGCTGGTAGAGTTGTATGTAGCTAAGATTGTGAGATTGTATAGTGTCCCAGTGTCTATCGTGTCTGACAGAGACACGAGGTTTACATCGAGATTCTGGGGAGCCTTGCAGGAGGCTTTGGCACAATGTTGAATTTTAGTACTACATTTCACCCCAGACGGATGGCCAGACAGAGAGGATCATCCAGACACTCGAGGACTTGCTGAGGGCCTACGCCTTGGACTTTAGTGGTAGCTGGGAGGATCACTTACCTCTGATTGAGTTTTCATATAATAACAGTTACCATGCTACTATTGGTATGGTACTATATGAGGCATTGTATGGCAGACCCTACAGGACACCCACTTGTTGGAGTGAGATGGGTGAGAGACAGTTAGTTGGGCCCGAGATCGTACAGCAGTACGAGGGCAAGGTGGATCTGATCTGAAAGAGGTTATTGTTTGCCCAGAGTCGGCAGAAGAGCTACATAAATAGGAGGCAGAGACCTCTAGAATTCGAGGCAGGAGACTTTGTATTCCTGAAAGTGTCACCAACCAAGGGTCTGATAATGAGGGTTATTGTATAGTGTCACCATCTTCATCTTCTCTCCTCTTCTTCTCCAACTCGTGCCACCATCGACGGACGCCCGTGCCTCCCCGTCCCCTCCGACATGAGGGCGATGAGATGGGTAGCCGGCGCGATGCGGGGAGGAGGAGAAGATAAAGAGGGAAAGGAAGAGAGGGGTGCGAGCGAGAGGAGGAGAGTTAAGTTGTGGTCCGTTGATAGGGAGGAGCATCACGGGGGCAAGAAAGGCTTGCCGGTTTTGGGAGAGCTCGTCAGAGGAGATACACAACCCTCATTCCTCCTCTTTCCTCTTCATTTACAATAATGTATAAATTGCATGGAAATGGGAATAAATGCACAAATTTTTTTAGAAAAATACTAGAATGGATGAAAATGAGTTGTATAGCATGAATATGTAGATTTCATGCGGTTAGGATGGAAATTTGTAGGGCTATACGAGAATTAGGGATGCACGCTACAGTAGCCGTTAATGAGCTTCACCCCTTTGTGATTTTCGTATGGATTGCATGATGAGTGGATTGATGAATGGTTTGAGAGGTTTCGAAGTAGACTCAAGGTCTATACCTTATGATTTATTTGTGTTTTATGATGCTTGTTTGAGGGGTCTGCCGGAGGCTCCCACTTTCGACAAACAATTGGTCTGTTGGCAGGGCCGTGTATAGAACACGGGAGATTCGACATGCCGAACTGGGTTCGGAATACCGAATCCCTATCAATTTGTACAAGGGCGCCTGGTTTTGCTAGATCGAATACCTTCGGTCCACCGAAATAAAGGGTTTCGGTATACCGAATCAGTGATTTTCGGTATACCGAATTTTAATTCGGTCTGTCGTTTTTATCCCCTGGCCCTTATGAATGAATGGACATAAATGATGGAAATAAATGGTTTTAAAGGATAATGAGCATGTGTTAATGGTGTTTTCCCCATGTGACTATCATAGAGGAATATGGAACCCAAATGGGTAAATTTGGGAATGATTTTGGGTTTGAGACCCTAAAAAAAAAAAGAATTAAAGTGATTAACTGTGTGGTTTTTGGGTATGAGACCCAATTTATGGTTTTAAAGCATAGTTTTAAATGAATTGAGTTGGGACCCCAGTAGAGGGTCATGTGTTGCTTGCAATAAGTTCCCGCAACGAAAAGAATGAAATGAAAAATGGATTTGGAAAGGAAAACTTAAAGAGTTTAGAAAATAAAACACAAGTAATGTATTGAGGAACCACAGGAGTTGGTATCGGCAATGTGGTAGGAGTATGAGACTCCAATAAAACTAATTGTCAGATACGGCTGTGGTTGCTGAGCTTGAGATGGTGTAGGCTAAGCCTGGGTATGTGGGCCTGAGTGTTCGGGTCACCGAGCTCGTGATGGTGTATGCTGGGCCTAGGAATATGAGACCTAGGTGTCTAAGTCACCGACGGTATAGGCTGAGCCTGGGTTATTGAACCTAGTTATTTGGGTCACCGATGGGACGTCAGATAAAGACGTATCCCCATGCATATAAGAGAAAAATTGAGGCCGATTGACCAAGGCGATCTCCTCCTACACGGGGAACTTCACCGTGACAGTGCAGAGAGGTAGGGGAAATGGTGTCCTCACCTACTGCTTGTGTGCTTGGTTACCCCTGATCAAGGTAACATCGATAAAGAAAAGTGGAAAAGAATAAAGTGTGTGGTTCTGTGAAATGAAAGAAATGTGATTTGGCTATGATTGGACTTGTGAATGGTCCTAAAATCCTAGAATAAAATAAGAATTTGTGTTTTAACCAGTTACCAGCCAATATTTATGATTTTGGTTTTGAGCCTTGTGAGGCATTGTGTTTTAGGCTGGACTTGGTCGAGTGTGTGAATTTCTCAAAATATGAGAAAGGCTTTGAAAAAGTATAAAAAGAAAGAAAAATGAGTTTTGGAAAGAATGTGTTTTTGGAACAATTCCAAATGTTTTAAAAAGAAACGAAAAGTGAGTTTTGAGAAAAGCATAGTATTGGGAGCAGATTCCCAAGTGATTTAAAAGGAAAAGAAAATGATGTTTCAAAACTGAATTTTTAAAGGAAAACCAAGTTTTATAAATTAAAAGTTGTATTTCTAGCGTTTTGCCAGATTTTTGCTGTTGTGTGTTTTGGGGCGCGTACTGGGTGACTAAGATGTCACTCAAGTGTGCTTTGGTTGGTTTTCAGGTGTGGGTCGCGTGCAGTCGAGCTCCAGTGCCAAAGTAGGAGCTTCTAGCCGCACATCGTTTCCTAGAGGTGAGCCTTAGTTACAATTATTTAATTATTGCTGTAATTAGTGTTATTTTGCTTATGATACTGTGATCTTGGTAGTGTGCCCGAGATCGAGGTGTTACACATGGCCACCCATGCCCTGTCAAAGCCCTCACCTGTGCATCAAGCTCATACAACACCCAAACCCTACTGTCCCTGTCGAATGTTAGCCCTCATCAACAACATGCTCGTCGATCAACACCGAGCCCACGATCGAAACCCCATCTATGCTAGTACCTGGCCACCAACACCAAGCCTGTGTCGATGCCTTATAGTCCCCAAAGCTTGGCCGTCACCACCGAACCACCATCGTCTTTCATAGCTTGTGCTAAGGCCAGCCAAAACAAAAAAAACAGATAAGAAGGGGAGATGGTCATGAACTCGAAGGAGAGGGGAGGAAGGAGTTTACCTCGAAGGTGGAGCGCAAAGCGCCCTTGTCGAGCCACTGTTGTAGCACCTTGTCCATCGGCGGTGCTGGACCTCCCATAACTTGATGCTGCACCATCCTTTCACAACCCCTCGGTGCATCACCTTCATCGGTCACGAGCCCAAGCCGTTAGAGAAGAAGAGAGGAAGAGAGGGAGATGGAAGTGCCATCGGGAGAGGGGTGAAGGAGGAAAGAGGATGAGGAAGAGACGTGAGAAGGAGGGGGTTGGTTGTGGAGGATTTCAAACTTATTGCCCCAATAAGTTTGAAAGCTAGTGGTAGTTATAAGAGGAAGAGGAAGAGACATGACAAATGAATAAAGGAAAAAAGAGAGGGAGAATTATCCTATGATTCATGTAAATTGAATCAAAAATGCAAAAGCTAGTGGTAGTTATAACTGCCATCTGATGGGACTTGCTAGAAATTAAAGAGTTCCCCAACATTCCTGTACATCATTTTTCACTTGGGACTGGATTAGTGTCAGAGGATTAAAGTGAAAAATGTCTGGACAGATTGCAATCTAACCCTCGCATCAACAAATTATGCCAACACATCTCTGCTTGTAGAATTAGTCATCAGACCCTTCAAAAATTGATTTATTGTCTGAAAGCCCTTTAGAGTAGTAAAATTGCAAAATAATGCTGTAGTTTATCAAAATTTTCATATAGGTCCCTAACTTTTGCACAATGTCAAAATTGCATCAAATATAGGACAAAACTTTAGCAGTATACCTTGGGGAAGCAAGAATACACCCTGGTATTTAGCAAGGTTGTGGACATCTCAAAATAGTCGATAAATAGCAAATGTGGGAAAATTGTAGTTATACCCCTAATTTCTTATAAACTACAGAATGCCCAAAGTACTCCACACAGCTTTGGATGACTCCCCAGCCTTGCGACATCTTGGTTGAATTACAACTCCACAATTAGGCAGAATTATTTTAGCACCTTGGCTAGGAAAATTGCAATTATATGTTTACAGATTGCAGTTGCACTCTTTGCCTAATAATAGAATCACCACGCATGGTATTTCCACTTTCGCAACATAGTTGGTCCGAGGTGCTTGAGCCTGCGTCCTAGTAGGTAATTCAGGTCTCTTTGCTTTTCCTAGATTTTCGTGTGTGCGAAATCCAGTATGCGACTTCTATCCAAATAGACGAAGTCTTGCTTGACTTTTTTGGATTTTCACATGTGCAAAATCTAGTGCGTTTTCATGACTTTACTCCAGGAGGATGAAGTCTTCTTTACTTTTCTGGATTTTTGGGTGCATGAAATCCAATGTGCTTTCCATGACTTCGCTCCAAGCGGACGAAGTCTTACTTGCCGTTTCTGGGTTACCACGTGCATGAAATCTAGTGCATTTCTGCAACTTCACTCCAAGCGAATGAAGTCTTCCTTATCTTTCCTGGATTTTCACGTGTGTGAAATCTAGTGCGTGACATTGCTCTGAGTGAACGAAGTCTTCTTTGCCTTTCCTGGATTTTCGCATCTGCGAAATCTAGTGCACAACTTCACTCGAGACGGATGAAGTCTTCCTTACCGTTCCTAGATTTTTGCATGCAGACAATCCAATGCACGACTTTGCTCTAGGCGAATGAAGTCTTTCTTGCCTTTCCTAGATTTTTGTGTGTGAAATCTAGTATGCGACTTTGCTCTAGGCGAATGAAGGTTGCCTTGCCTTTCCTGGATTTTCATGTGTGCAAAATCCAGTACGCGACTTTGCTCTGAGCTGACAAAGTCTTCTTTGCTTTTCTGGATTTTTATGTGCACAGAATCTAGTGTGCTTTTTGCGACTTTGCTTCGAGCAAATGATGTCTTACTTGCATTTTTTGGATTTTTGTGTGAGCAAAATCTAGTGCATTTTCAGGACTTCGCTCCAAGAGGACGAAGTCTTCTTTACTATTTGGATTTTCACATGCATGAAATCTAGTGTGTTGTTTGCGACTTCACTCTCGGTAGACTAAGTCTTCCTTGCATTTCTTGAATTTTCACATGTGCGAAATCCAATGCGTGACTTCACTCCAAGCGGATGAAACGTTTTTTACTTTCCTAGATTTTTGTTCGGGCAGACGAAATCTAGTGTGCGACTTCACTCTAGTGGACAAAGTCTTCTTTGCTTTTCTGGCTTTTCTTGTGCACGAAATCCAATGCGTTTTCCATGACATTGCTCCAAACAGATGAAGACTCGCTTACTTTTGAACCTTCACTCCAAGTGGACGAGGTTCAGCTTGCTTCTCAACTTTGTGACCTCACTCCGAGCAGACGAGATACCCCTCTTTTCTCCTTTGGGCTGGTAACCCTGACTACTCGGATGAGACCCGTTAAATTGTCCAGTGTCTTGGAAAGCGAGCCCCTTCGACTTGCCTTGTGCTCGTGTCCTCAGGCTGATAACCCTAACTATCCTATCGAAGAGTCTGGCAACTTATCATGCCCCCTTTGCAAATTTGATGGTCTGTTATGCCCAACATTGCATGACATCACCATATCCTTTAGTATATCAACATCTGCAACAACATTACTACATCGACGTCAACATCGCCACTACACAATTTGTGTTA
The DNA here is from genome assembly GCA_024699735.1 of Posidonia australis. Taxonomy (NCBI): domain Eukaryota; kingdom Viridiplantae; phylum Streptophyta; class Magnoliopsida; order Alismatales; family Posidoniaceae; genus Posidonia; species Posidonia australis. The sequence continues at coordinate 12,485 of JAMKQA010001980.1, read as the reverse complement.
GTATTGCATTTCCAATATTCATATATGCATTGCATAGATCCACGCATATTCCCCAACAGAGTTTAGTATACACCAGCCTTAGCATTCAACATGCACCATTCGCATGCATCAACTGCATCATTCGCATCAGCATGTGTCATCAGCATTAGTAGTATACTTGCATTAGCATTTGCATTTCAGTAGTGAGTCATGACTTTCGGTACATCCACTGGAAAAATGATTCTACGCCAATAGCAAAGATAGCTCTCCCATAGACTCAGGTGGAGTGTCTTGTCAATCCTAAACATTGGTCTCGATTCCTTAGACCTCACTTAGGGAGGAGCATTTATAGACACCTCGATTTTGAGGCTCTTCCAGAAGGACTTGCTCTAGACATGATGGATCTAACCACATTTTACAATACTAAAACCTACCTAGCATCCCAGACCAACACAATACTATAAGCCAATTCTCAAACACAAGCCCAAAAGCCCATTTATGGTTCATCCAACCTAACACAGGCCTTGTAGTTGCAACTAGTTTAATTCAGAGCAACTATGTGGCACATTAAAGCAGCGCAAGCCCTGTATCAGTTGAATTCAGAGTGTCGATCTGTCAGTTCACTTGATGTTCACCTGATGGACACTTGCCCTCTTGCTCCTTATTAGCCACCACCTGTGAATGGACCAGCATGCCCTCATCCTGAATCCAATTCCTTATCTAAACCTTGTGATTTACACCCACTTATCTAAGCCATTACGTGCATGCATCCACGTAAGAGAGGCTGAGACTCTTTGGTTCCAGGGCCTTTGGATTCTTAGGCTCTTTAGCTCCCAACTCTTTAAACCCCTAACACTTCATTCCTGGCATGACTGGGAGCTCTCTAGCGTCTTGGCATATGCAGCACCCCTTTGCATTGGCAACAAACAACACCCACACCCAAGAGAGACCTGAGAGAAGTCTCCACCCCTCATCCTTGTTTGAGAGTGAACCAGAAAAAGCCCACACAACCAAGCATTCCCCTTAGGTTCCCAGCCTCAACTGCATCCGGTCGTTGCATCTAGACGAGAACCACTACAAGCCTTCATCATCAGGAAGGACAACAAGCGTCCACACAAGTAATCTTTCATTCCTCCTATGTAGTTGATTCTTGTCCTGTGTGAATCAGTGTAGTTTCACTCTATTTGCATCATCTTCAGTTAGATTTTCCCTGTTTCTTAATCACTGTTGCACTATTTTGGCTTTCTAGAGATGGGTTCACCATCGGTGTGAGGCCATTGGTCGTTGAGCACGGGATGTGACCCATCATCATGCCTCATGTCATCTCTTCTTCCCCTCCATCCTCCAGAATCTTCTCGACAAGCCTTTTTCGTTCATGGCCTCAAATATGGCCAGGTGAAGCTGAGAGCTCTGGCATGACCCAACAAGGATGGGGAGGAGGACTAACTTGTGTTTCTAGGCTTTGGTATAGCATGCTTCGCATCTGTCACTTCCTCCATCCTCCATGAATGCCACAGATGCTTCACAAAGCTTGCAGCCAGAATCCGTGGTTGTAGGTGCTGGTGAAACCCAACGACATACCTAGGAGGTAGGGAGAAGAGGTCAAACATCATGGGTTCGATCCAAACCAATGAAAATGCTCTATTGCATCTAGGCACGCTCCTTATATGCTTGCATGCACGTTTCAATTGCATAGATCGTGCCAACACCATGATGAAGCCCACTATCAGAAACAGAGTACCTAGGCACAACTATGTGGCGCATGAAGATGGCACAACTTCCTAGTGCAAATGCCTTGGCCCAGTGAATAGACAGTAGGGTTGTGCCCTATTTTGCTTAGGCTTTTTCGAGAGATTTTGATTCCCACATTCCAAAGCTTTTTCCTTGCATGATTTCCACATCCATTTGCATGGTAACAAGCATTCATAAAGATACTAGTCAAGGCACAAACAAGCATTTGCATTGGCCACATAAGTGAGCGAGTTAGCTAAGAATGGCCGACTTATCAAGTGCACGGGGGTGCCTAACACCTTTCTTATGCATAACAAGGGTCCTTCTCCTTTTTCTAGCACGTAATAATAACCTATGTGTCGTGTTCATTTGGCATAGATCATAACATATTTGCATTGTTTTCATCGTATTTTATTTTCATACAATTTTTCTTGTCTCCCGTTTCCAAATAGATTAAGTGGTGACTCCATTGCTTTCTTATCCTTGTTGTTTAGCTCTCGCCTTGGTTTTTCACCGTGACTTTATCGGTCTTGTGCGTCCAGCCTTTTTGCGCTTCACACGAGTAGTCGTCGGCATGGTCACACTAGGGTGTCTCATGGGAGAGAGAGAAGGAGAGAGTTGAGGGTGCTTGATGGGTTCCTTGCTCCATGCACGTGGTTGTGATCCTGGTGGCCGTGGAGCTCCGGCGATCTCTCTTTGTCAGACCCAGACGTCAAGGTTGGCTATAGGCCCGTGTTTCAAGCTTGGAAACCAAGGTGAGCCAAGTTGGGTTCATGGTTTTTGGTTTCCTTTCTTCCTTCTCTTTCTCTTTGTGCATGCACTCATCCTTTTGATCTTCGGTGATGCATGAGTAAGTGGGGGTTTGTGGAGGCTCAAAGAAGGCTTGGGAAGTGTTTAATGAGACACTTGGAGCTTTGGATTACAATGGAAATTGCAGCTTGGGTTGGGCTCTCCTCGTGGGTGCAAGGTACACACCTAATTAGAGGTTACTTTAAATTGTTGTATGGTTGAGATTGATGATGCTTGCATGTGTAGTTGATGCTCCTTGGGTTATATTTTGTGGCATGAACGAGATTATGAGGTTTGCATGCTTGAATAGGAGGGGAATTCATTGTAGTAGTGAGGTCAAGGGGTAAGATGTAGAACCTGAGGCATCCAAATTTAGACGCCCAGTCGACTACGTCTTACACCTCCCTTAGTGGTTCTTGTTGTGTCTTTTTATGATAGCTCAGTTTGGGTATGGATTTTTTATATGTATTGCATGCTGTAAGTTACATGATGTTTCCTTCGTATTTCAATCTCTAGATTAGTTGATGAGCATGTGTGATAATGCTTAGAAGAGATTTAATTAAGAAACTACGCCCTAGGTGTAAGATGTAGCTCAGTCTACGTCTAATGTTAGACACCTAATTTCCAACGTCTTACATCCCAATAGAGCAATGCATGATTAGGTGTATTCCTAATTGATTATAAAGACTTAGAAAATACTAGGTTGTCCCTTTAACTTCCTTGATATAGAGTTTAAGCGATAGATTGGTTAGGAGGTGTTTCTTATAATTTAACATTGTTTGTGTGTGGTGTGCACTGAATTATATGTTCAGGGACACGTTGACCTAGCTACATCTTATGTAAGACGCAAGCTAGCTTGCATCCTACACTTTGGTTGCAGAACTTCAAGTTCTGACTAGCTTTGGGTGTTGGTTTTTGTTGGGTTTGGTCTTGTGCTTCAATGAAACCTCAAGGCTTTTGCCTTGACTTTTATGTGGTTACTTCTAGGTGAGTTTTAAGCTTAGAAGGTGTGATTTATCCTTAGTTCTTTTTTTGAGTGTTTTTTTTAGGTTGTCGTCGTGAGTTGAGTGAGGTGCTCTGAAATTCAAATGCTCCTAAGGTGTGATTTTTGGGTGCAACTTAGTCACACGATTTGGCCTAATAGAGAAGCTGTCTAGGCTGTGTTTTAAGCTGGTTTTTGGTATGTGATTTCAAAAGATTTTCAAAATGATTTGAGAAAAATATTGAATATTTTGGAATTGGTTTTCCAAAGAATTTGGAAAATAATATAAAACTTTGTGATTTTTGTTGTGGCTTTTCGTGTAGCGTTTGGCATGGTATTTTGAGATGATTTTCGAAATAGTTTTCTAAAAGAGATTTAGAAAGGAAATGCATAAGTTTTACCAAGGTTTTGGAAATTTCTAGTGTTTTTTGTTTGTGGAGACCAAGAGGGTGTAGGATTATGCTAGTGGATTTTGGGGGCATGATATCTCTAGAGAAGTTGAGCACAAGTCCATAGTTGAAGTCTAGGAACCAAGATGCCAAGGAGTCATGGTAGCGAAGCTAGGGGGTATGAAACCTCTGTGTAGCTAGGTGTGATGTTTGAAGCTGAGGCTCTAGAGCCACTAGGTTGGAGGGTCGTGTTGCATGAACTAGGGAGTGTGAGACTCTTAGGTGGTCGAGCACAATCGATTAGGTTAAGGTGCCTTCTGGACCTGACGATATAGTGGCAGCAAACCTTGAGGATAGGATACTTCTGTGTAGCTGAACATGATACTCTAGTTACTCCAAGTACTGAACTTGAGGTATTAGTTGGACTTGGACGTGAGAACGACTCTAATTGCTCCGAGCACTCTAAGACTAGGATGACGAGAGGGTGGACCCTATGGTGTTTGGCTAGTGTGGGTGGTTGCACGTGCCCCGTTTTTGATATTGTCAAGAAAAAGGACAACTTGCCCTAGGAGAATGAGCTGCTTTCCCAAGGAGAGTTAGCTTTGTGGAGGAGTCTAGCCTTAGAGAGGTCAGCTTGCCCTAGAAGGGTAAGTAGCTCTCTTGATGAAGGTTAGCTTTGTAATGGACTCTAAGACGTATAGACTCTTCATCGAGTGACTTGTCCGTGGTAATGCAAACACCGTTGATCTTGCCTTAGTGGACTGCTTGAGGCTAATGTTGGTTGCTGGACATCTGGTAACACGACACACTATTGTTTGGTTTTTGTGGTTTTCTAAGCACTGATTCAGGTAATCAGGCTCTAGTTTAGAGAAGACAGTGATTTCTGATTTGTGGTTGTTTTGGGGTTGTTATTGTATTCTAGGTGCAATAGAGGACATTTAGACACTGTTAGTTGTCTGATCTGCATAAAGGGTGGGTGGGTTTCGACTATGTGGTTTTGAGTACTCAAGATAGCTAAGTACTCCATGCTGCTTTGAGTTTCGAGCATGTGTCGTTTTGGTGGTTTCGTGCTAGTTCTGGACTTGACGAAGAATAGTCATTTCAAATATGCATAAGAGATTTTGAAACATGCATATGGTTTTGATTTGAAAGAAAGATAGAAAAATAGCTTTGAATGACATTGTTTTAACAGTTTGTTTGCTGGTTGGGCAATAGTGGATTGCCTTGCTATGGTCATTGGTGGCATCGAGGTGGGTTGTCAATTTTCTGAGTTTTTGGCATGGTTTTGAAGCTTGGTTTCCTCTAGTTTATTTTCTGGTTCTGTTTTACTAAGTTGGCTTTTGGTTTGGTGTTTTGGAAGGTGTGTGCTAGGTGACATTTTTAGTAGTCAATCATGTGTACTTTGTTTTCTTTTGATGTTTCACAAGTGTTGGTATAAGAGTAGGATATTTTACTAGTACACATAAAGAGGTGTCACTCAACCACACATCAAGAGTTCTCAATAAATATATTATTTTAGATTTATTTATGTTGATTATACTATTTATTATTGATTATACTTGTATTTAGAAATTTGTGTTAAAGATTAGAAAGAAAAATATAAGGTATGACGATCAGGGTTTGGTTAAGTGCTAAAGCTCCTTTACGTTTGTATAAAAGGTCAAGAGTGTTCAAACTCCTCATACATTAGGAAAATGATTGTATTTTCGAAAAAAGTGTATTTAGATGATTCCAAACTTAGGTCTTTAGGCTGGTGGTTGCACCTACATGGTTAAGGCTTTAAGTTCCTTTTCTTTGTCAATTCTATTGACTGGAGTGGGTGCTGTGGCGATTTCTTTCTAGAGCAAGGACAAAATACCAACTTTTATTTACGGAAGAAAAACTAATAACAACCTAACAGGACCATGAACTGTTTAAAAAAAATAACAAAAATGATCGATAAATGGCAGCATGTAATAAGACGAAGGCCTCTTTTTTTTTTTTTTTTGACTTTCAAATGGTAATTGAGTGAAGTTGTTGACAGGATTTCAATAGCAAATCAAGTAACGTAAGATGAGCAAGAAGTCCTTTTCTAATTGGGTTCCGCCTCATGGAGACTTGACGAACAATCTTTGAAAAGAATAAAATCCATTCAGTCCGAACCTGAGTACCCGCCACGAAAAGTATAGTCGGGTTACCGTGTTCTCTCTGTCCGTAAATCCACGCTGAGTTGAGGAAGCTCCCTTCTCCAACCACGGAGGTTCGTTCGGCTTTCCGCAATACGCTTCTCTCGGAATATCAAGTATAAATTATTGTGACGGAACATTCCAGGAAAAAGGAAACTAGATGGACAAGCCAGAAAAGGCAACGTGTTATTACGAATGGAAACTGATGGAAACGTCCCTGCAAGAAGACGGAAACTCCTGGTTGTGATGTATCATATTATATATGGTCGATCGGCATGGCTATTGGGAATCCACACAATCGCAATACTGTCACGTACGTATCTCACCGAGAGAGAATCTCAGCCCCAGCTTTCTTACAGGTACGTCTCTAGCATTCTTTCAGTTTCTGATGTAACGGAGAAATAGAACCGTGCATTAACGTTGATAAAGTGAGTACATTTTCCAGAAATTTTGAACTTTTCTTTTTTGTCCCAAGGAAGGTAGATAATGATATTTGTGTCGTAAACCAATCAACTAGATCCTTTTGATGCAGCAGTATCAACAGCATATTGTTTTACTTCCCCACTAGACTTGGGATATATATAGACACAGCTCTGTAATAAGGTTTTCTTTGAAGACATTAGACATGGGTTTGAATTTACCTAGTTGTAAGCTATTGAGGTTTCGAATAGTTTATGAATGGTTTCGCTCTTGCTAACCATACCCTTTACTCACCTAGAAGAAATAAATTCATTTTTTAAATCTACAGGTACACCTACAATAGCTTGTCGTCGGAACCTTTGGCTCGGGTAGTAGAGAATCCAGACGTAAGTAAACGGTAAACAATGATCGATGGCAGGAGTTCGCAAGTTGTAGTAGATACACATACGAACGGCGAAGCTGAGCCTGAAGTATCTGCAAGTTCCCAGGCCGTGGCCGATGCCGTGACGGAAAAACTTCGTAGCTTGGATTTGATCTCGGTCCGCCGGTTCCAATCAACTATCTGGAAGGTACCCAAGGACGTAAGAAGGGACAAAGATGGCGCCTACGACCCCAAGATCATCTCCATCGGTCCATACCACCATGGCAAGCCAACACTCCAGAACCTGGAAGAAATCAAGTTGTTGTATCTTAACCACTTGCTTGCCCGGAGTAATTACAACCAGGTGGAGAACTACGCCAAGGAGATCCACAAACATGAAACGGAGGCCCGGCAGCAGTACTCCGAATGCACCAGCCACCTTGACTCGAAATCCTTTGTCGAGATGCTTCTGTTAGATGGTTGTTTTGTGATCGAGTTCTTGCTTAAGTGTGCCGAGGGAAAAGTAGGGATGCCATTGACGTCTAACGTTAGGAACATGCCCATGTTGCGCCATGATTTGCTTTTGATGGAGAATCAAATCCCATTTTTTGTCCTTAAGGCCATTCTGGAGGAGACTGAATATGATTTCCCTGGGTCCGATGGGGTCACCCTTTTGGACCTGGCTCTCCATTATCTCCACAAGGGAAAGGTGCTGAAGGAGATGCTACCAGAAAGGTATCAATTGGAAGATGGTAAGAATGTATGTCATCTTCTTCATCTGTCCTACCTGTGCCTCCTGCAAGGTCTCGAACCGGTGTATCCTAGAATGGAGACTCCAACAGAAACTTTTGGTCCCCACCACTTCCTTTGCAAAACACTGAAAGGATGGTCGACTAAGCTAGAAGATTTTTTGTCGCTCTTACATAGAAAGAAAATGGTGTTCCTTTTTTACATAGTCGTTGTCATTTATTATGCCGCCACCTTCTTTCTCGAGGTATTAATCACGTTCAAGAGACCCAGTTGGTGTATCTGTCGCAAGAAGGCCACCAGGAAACCAAGGACGATACCAACTGCAACGGAGCTGGGAAAGGCCGGTGTGACGTTCAAGTCGAAGGAGGACGCAAGGTGCAATTTAGACGTGTCGTTCAACAATGGAGAAATGGAGGTTCCACGATTGCAGATCCAAGAGAACTCATGCTCTACCTTTCGGAATTTCCTTGCCTTGGAGCAGTGCTGTCCGGACGTCCGAAACGATTTCACAAGTTACGTGGTTCTCATGGACAACTTGATCAATACAACAGCCGACGTGGCGCTGCTCAAGCGGAATGGGATTTTGGAGAGTAAACTCGGTTGTGATGAGGATGTTGCACGATTCTTCAACGAAATGAGATCAGGACTGTGCTTCGATTTCGACAAACACTACCTTGCAGATTTGTTTGAGGATGTTGTTAACTACCATAGTCAGGAATATAATAGGTACTGCAGGGCGATGCCAATGCATGACTACTTCGGCAACCCATGGACTGCCTTGTCACTCATCGGCGCTATTGCTCTACTTGTCCTCACAACTGTGCAGACCTTCTATTCTATCAAAATTGCTGATACATTACAAAGCGCACACGGATCAACTTCCTTTTAATATTGTAAAAGAAGATAGTAATGCAATAATGTTGTGCATATCATTTCTTTTTCTTTTGCATATTGTTCTACATTGTTTACAGAATTAATAATTATCTTGTTGGCATTTAAAACAAATGTTCTAGGATAATTGTTATAGTTATTTTATTAATTATATAAAAATAAAAAAAATATTCAAGATATTTTTTTTTATAGGTATTGTATTAATTATATAAAAATCTCCTGTTTTGTGAACATATCATGCATAACTTTGTTTCTGTTGTTAAGTTGGATCTGAATAATCACAAAAACCTCTTACTGGCCATGAGCATGCATTTTCCATAAGATGGCCTTGGAAACAATTGCACAGTTTTTTTTGTCTCCAGTCACTTGATCAAGTAATAAAGTCTCATATACTTTATTAGACATTAGACATTAGACAATCACTAGAAGGAAGGTATATTGTATCTTACTAAGGTTAATTGAAAGAAGTTAAAGAAGTGCATGATGTTTAAAGAAGAAGACTCTTTATTGGAGCACTTTTGTTACATGCTCTCTGTGCATGCATGTATTGCCATTGCCCTCATATACTTCACTCTTTTGTGTATATCCACTATGGAGAGGAGGTACTTCTCATGTATATATGGAGAGAAGAGAGAGTTTTCTCCGAAATACACTTCTACTTGACGTCAACCAACAGTCTTCTAGACGTACGATTCCCAGGCAAATGTGTTGGATAGAGATCGCAATTCAATTTCGTCGAAATTTTCTTTTGTGGCCTAAAGTTGCAGACGAGGTTTTATGGATTGAATGCATCCCTCCAAGTTGAGTACTCCTTCACTTTCCTTCCTCGGATGGTGGTTCTATGCGCTCCTGTCCATTCAATCGGCCCATGTCGGTTTGGCAAGTGCTCATGTCAATTCAGTTCGCGTGAGTTAAATAGAGCTTAAATATGTTTGAATCCTTACAGCCTTTTCGGGGCCTCTATGGGCTCCATTTGGTATTTGATTCTCAACATCAGCACTTATTTTAACTTTTGTCCATTGCTAAAATATCCAAGTATTGACAATAGTCAGACCCAAAGAAAGTTCCAACAGCAAAACATATTCAAAACTGGTGAAATGGACGTGTGTAAGAAAAGAATTAAAAAATTTACCATACTATGATTTTGAAAATAAAATTTAAATGCTAAATGCATATTACATATAATTTGTAAATAATAAATTTATGAAATATTGAAATTTAGTGTTTGAAATTACTGAGAAAAATAATAATATTTTTTGAATAAATAAGGATTGATTTTTTTTACTCATGAGCTTTTTAATCTAATAGATACAAAAGATAGAAGAGAGAACAACAATGTAGATTACACTTATTTGCCTCTTAATATAAGATAAAAGGATTAAAATTTAATATTAAAACATTGGTCTTGATTTTTATAAAATTGTAAAGTTTGAGAAGATAACATAGGATTAGGAATTATTATTATAATTTTGCATAAAATTAGTGTGGTTCATCTTTTTTTAATTATAAGATCAATTCTATCACCCATGATAATCAGTTTGTTACTATTTGCATGTGATACACAATAAAAATTTAAATATTAAAATAACTAATTAGGGTGATTAAAAAATTATAGGATTTAGTTACGGTTGGTGTTTAAAAAATATAAAATTTTACTATTTTACTCGTCTTATGTTTTTATTATGATTGGTAATCTTTATTATGATTGATAATCTTCAATAGACAAACATGAAATTTCTTATTATCAAAATATATTGGATGCTATATGAGGTAGAGGTGTAAATCGGGCCAGGCCAAGCCAGGCTGGCCCTCGCCCAAAAAAATTTAGGCCCAGGCTGGGCTGGACCGGGCCAGGCCGGCCTGTTTTTGTCGACAAGCTGGGCCAGGCCAGGCCACGGATAAAACTCCCTGGCCCAGCATTGTTCACAGCCCGATAGTGGACCAGGCCGGACCAAAGATTTTTAAATTAAAAAAAAATTATTTATTATTAAATAATTAATATATAAATTAAAAAACTTGAAAAGATATTCAACATTTTACATTAACAATTAAATTTAAAAAATTATTTATTATTAAATAAATGAAATTTACATTAATATCTTAGATACATAAAAAAACTTGAAATTTACATTTTTACATTTACATCACATATGATGATATTCAACAATTTACATTTTTTACATTTACAAATCACAATTATTACATTAATATATATTAAAAATTATACAAAAGAAATTTATTCATATTTTTTTAATCTGTAGCAGAAGCTCCCATCTCTGTTGAAGTTGTTGTTTTTTCATCTTCTGATTCGTCGTTTAAGTTTAAATTTTGTAGACGATCAACTGTATCATACCAATCTTTCAAGCAGACAGAGGCTTCTACAAATTTTTCTGATAATTTACGCCTTCTATCACTTAAAACTCTTTTTCCTGCAGAAAAGGCAGACTCCGACGTCACAGTCGACGCCAGAATCGTTAGTAAATCTTTAGCCATCCTAGAAACTATAGAAAACCTAACAGCAATATTAGACTACCACTTTAATATATCTAAGTTATTCATTTCAATATCACTAGGGGCGGATGTAGGTGGAGGCCAGTGGTTTGCCCCCACTGGACTAAAAAGAAAAAACACTATAGTATACATATTATTATGCAAATAACCTTCATATAAAATCATTGCTATTGTAATCTCTTTTTAACTTTTTCCCCTCGTAAAAAAAATATATGTTGGTGGTTTTTAAAGTTGTCATATTCTTCTATTATAATTATGGTATCAATTATTTTTACAATTACTTTGATAATTTAATTTTTATAACCCCCACAATGAAAAATTTCTAACTCCGCCACTGAATATCACTAAATGCAAACTCACATTCTAAATAATTTTCTAATTCATTACTAGTTATTGATTTTACATATTTTCCTTTTTTTTATTTAATCTATTCCAAAATGTATTACTACTACTACTACTTCTATGTGATCTTACAAAACTAGATGTATGTGCACTAGAACTACTTTCACCATAATTATTAACATATTCTTTAAATATTGCATATAAGGTTTCCTTAATTTTATTATTATATCCATTTATTTTTTCATTTTGATTCATATTACTAAAAATATCATCTATAAGTACCATGCAATTAACTAATATATGTCTAGGATCCATGATTAAAGCTAAGTATGACCACATTGGAGGCTCATCCCAATAACTATTATATTTTTCTTCCATCATTTTAATAATATATTCAAATTGTGGGAATTGTCTATATTGTTGAAAAGTATTTGTAATATTAAATAAATTAACTAAAACTAAACAACTAGTAAGATAATATTGACTAGATAATTAATTAGTTGCAGTATAAAATGGTTCTAAGAATGTATGTATTACATTAGCATTATTCCAATCTTCATCATTTAGTAAATAATTAGATCTTAAATTATAATATATTGTAATTATGTTACTATAAGATAAATATGAAGTTAGTATATCATATGTTGAACATGTAATTTAAATTTTTTAGGTTTTATACCTTGTTCTGCACATAAATATCTAAATTCTTAAAATCTTTTACTTGATGTTTGAATAAATAATATAGCTGCTTTTATATTTTCTATATAAGGCCAAATGCAATGTATACATTCTTGTACAATTAAATTTAAAATGTGACAACACCTACAATGAATAAGTCACCATTTAATATAGGTTTTAAATTTCTTTGTAATATTCCTACTGCAACATTATTATTAGAAGCATTATCAAAAGATATTGTATTAATTTTATTATATATTTTAAATTCTTTACTAATATCTTCTATAATATTTACTATGACTTTTCCAATGTGTGGATGATCAAAAAGTCTAAAAGCAATTAATCTTTTTTGTAAATTCCATTCTATATCTATCCAATGTGCTGTTAAACATAAATAAAGAAAATTATTTAGACCTATCCAAACATCACAAGTTAATGATATTTTACATAATAAACTAAAAAACATTCCAATTAAAATTTCTTTATATTTTTTAAAT
>JAMKQA010001977.1:0-19156 GCA_024699735.1 Posidonia australis | reverse complement strand
CTTGAGTTGGGACCCCAGTGGAGGGTCAAGTGTTGCAAGGAAATAAAGTCCTGCAACGAAAAGAATGGAATGAAATGAAAAATGATTTTGAAATGGAATACTGATAATGTGGTTGTCGAGCTCATAACGGTGTAGGCTGAGTCTGGGTTTTCATACCTAGTTGTTCGGGCCACCGACGGTGTAGACTGAGCTTGGGTCGTTGTACCTAGTTGTTCGGGTCACCGAGCTCGTAACGGTGTAGGCTGAGCCTAGACTTTTGAGCCTAGTTGTTCGGGTCACCGACGGTGTAGGTTGAGCCTGAGTCATTGGACGTAGTTGACAGAGACGGATCCCCGTGCACTTATGAAAATGAAATTGAGGCCGGTTGACCGGGATGGTGACAACCCGCACAGGGAATTTCATCGCAGCAGTGCATGAAGGTAGAGAAGGATGTCCTCGCCTACTGCTTGTGTGCATAGTTACCCCTGATTAAGGTAACAACAGTAAAGAAAAGTAGAAATGAATAAAGAAAATGAAATGTGTTTTGGTCAGGATTGGACTGATGAAATGGTTATAAAATCCTAAAAAGAAATGATGATGTTTTAACCAGTTGCCAACCAATGTTTATGATTTGGTTTTGAGTCCAATAGAGTATTGTGTTTTAGGTTGGATCTGGTTAGAAATGTGAATTTGAAAGTGTATTTTGGGAAGAAATCCTAAATAATGAAAAGGGGAATGTTTTGGAAAAATGAATTCCAAAAAGGGTTTCTTGAAAGAAATGTAAAGGATTGTTTTGTAAAAAAAAGTGGTTTTGGAATGAATTTCCAAATGTTTTGAGAAAAGAAAAGGAAACATGGCTTTTGAAAAGCATGGATTGAGATTGAATTCCCAAGTGATTGTTTGATAAAGAAAGGATGATTTTCAAAAAGAGAAAATCAAGTTTTGAAAAAAATGATATTGATGGTTTTGCCGAAGGTTTTGTGGTTTGTATGTTTTAGGGCGCGTACTGGGTGACTAAGATGTCACTCACGCGTGCTATTTGGTTTTCAGGTTCAGACTGCGTGCAGCTGAGTTCCGGTGCAGGAGTTGGAGCTTCTAGACATGCATTGTGATCCTGAAGGTGAGCCTTAGTTACAGTTATATTTGTTCTGTAATTATTGTAATTATGCTTGATACTGTGTTTTGGTAGCGTGTCTGGGATCGGGGCGTTACATAAATTGACAGGATAATCACGCACAAAAAGGACTTTCTCAAGTGACAATTGTGAAGAAACGTAGACCGGTGCTTCACCTGAGACAGGACAGGTTCGACCATCAGCAATCGTGACAGTTTGAAAATCAGATAACTAGGATAACTGGATAAACAACTGTGTGTACTTGACATAGGCGAGGAGGCACCGAAATTAATGTTCCAGGATGGATCTCTGGATGTAAGAAGAGCACTAGTACTTGAGGAGCTGACATGTGTAGCCGTAGTAGTAAAATTTGTGATCTTTAGCTGCTGGAGCCTCTCGTAATCTGCTTGTGACACTGTGAAGGTTTGTTCTTCAGTAGTAGCTGCAGCAGTGTATGATTCTAAAGTAACATGTGTTGTCTGTGGTTGACTGTAGACACCCTATATGCTTGCAATTGGACCTTAAACCTAAACCTTAGTCCTAAACCCTAGACCTAGCCAAAACTTAGTCCAAAACCCTAAAACTAATTGAAAACCCTAAAACTAACCAAAATCTATTTTAAAATCCTAAACCTAATTCAAAACCCTAGCTCTAAACCCTAAACTTAGTCCAAAACCCTAAAACTAACCTAAACCTAATCAAAAACCCTAAACTTAATTCAAAATCCTAAATCTAATTCAAAACCCTAACTTAAACCTAACCCTAAACCCTAATCTAAAATCCTAACAACCTATAATAACCTCTAACCATCTAAACAACCTTAAGTACTTTCCACTCCACCATAACAATCTTAACCACTTTCCACTCCACCACAACCCTAACCGCTTCCCACTTCACCATAACCACCCATAACAACCTATAATAAACTACCTAGCAATTGCAAGTCTATAAATACCTTCCATTTGCAAGAGAAAAATGAGGAAGAAAAGGGAGAAAAAACTTAGTAAATTTGAGAGGAGAGCAACCAAAGAGTTTTCTTCCAACCAGAGCAACCAGAGGAGTCTCAGATCAGAAAGGAAGCTCATAGAGGAGAAGAATTCAAGGTTGAGGCCAGTTCCAGTGAGCTCTGGCGGTCTTCGACGACCTCCTCCACTGCCAGCTCAGGTAAGCCCCGATCTCCGTCCAATTCCTTTCAAATTCAGACCCCTAGGACCTCCTCTACCTTCCCTAATCAATTCCAGTAGGGCTAGGTAGCTACCTTGGCCGAAATCAACGGATTTTTGGGTCGCTGGACTCGATTTTCTGGCAAGAGAGGTGGGGGCACGTATCCAGTGTGTGATTCGTGCCCTAGTGAACGTAGCTTGGATAGATTTTTCTCCCTCTTGCTTCTCTACCCCTTTGGACGCCGCGAAATCCGCTCTAGAAGCCCCCAGGAAGAGTTTGACGGATGTGCAGTCGCCGTCGTCGAAGAAGACGACCCTTGGAAGGGGTCGACCGGGTGCCTCACACCTCGCAGCGCCTCTTCGACCTTCGGGACATGTTACCATGCTCTCTCCTAACACACTAGAGCATCCAAGACCTCGACTCAAGCACCGAATGATCCCCGCAGTCGCCGTCGCCGGAGCTAAACCAGAGCTTGATCGAGAGAAAGAGGAACGACACAGTTCTTGCCTTTAGATGGAGGAAAACCTTCCTCTCCGCGCCCTTAGCCTTTCTGGAGACCATAAACGCCGCACCGTTGCCTTCATGGACCTCTTCTTCTCCGACACCATCGTCGAAGTCGTGACGACGGCGAGAGAGGTGGGTAGCAACCTCCGACCGTCCAGTGCCTCATCAGAGCCGCTAGATGTGTTCCTCTTCCTTTCGTTTTGCTCTTAGTGGGCTTGGAAGCTAGATCAAGCATCGGGATGGCCAGGAAGGACATTCTAGATGGCCGTCGACAATGGAGTTCCATCACCGATGGTCGTCGCTTTTAAAAAAAAATAAATAAATATTAAAAGTCTCTTTTTAAAAAACTCTGTATCTTTGCTTTTATTGTAATTAGGTCCTTATTTCTTCCATTTAAGCCCTTACATGAGTTTTTTAATTATTTTAATAATGATTTGTTTGGAAAAATTACAGTGTGACCCCTAAATATTTTTGTTAATATTTTCCAGGCTCTAATTTTTGACATAAACCCTCTGATTCACTTTTAATTCATCTTAAGTCCATAATTTGAAAATCCTGGATTTCTTTGAAACTATTTTGAATGCATGATTCTGGCATAATTGCAAATTAAACTCTGAAGATTTAAATATTTACTCAAATGTGTTCTGAATTACATTTTAAACCCTAAACTTCACTGATTTCACATTGAATGCATGTTTTTAGGGTAAATTTGCAGAACAGTCCCTGTAGTTTCATGTTTTCAAACATAAGTCCATTATCTTGCATATTTAACCTTGAACTACTTCAGAATTGCATTAAACACATGTTTTACTGACAGAATTACAGATTGGACCCTAAAAATCCTAATTTTGATCAAAAAAACATTGTTTTACACATTTAACCCCTAATTTCTTCTAAATTGCATAAAGAGTGTTTTCTTAAGCATTTTTGCTGATTTAGCCCTAGAATCTCAGCCTTTATTCAGGATATGTAATTTTTACACAGAGGTCCCTAGAATTTACATGTTTCACATATGCTTTTCTTTTGTCCATTTTTGCAACCTGTTTTCTTGCATGTATCCTTATGCCTTCTTCCTTGCATCATGCACACATTTCCAACTTATTTCAAACTTGATTTTCACATTCTTTCCCAGATTTCTTCCGACTTTCACGATTTTGATTTAATTTGAATTTCCATCGCCCGAAGGTGTACCTTAACAGGTTTGACAATGCCAACATTGACCCCAATGAGGATTATTTTCTTCAATTTGATTTTTGCAGATTTCTTCGAGTTTCCATTGATTTACGTGACGCTTTCCGAGTATTTTCGATTTTCATGATTTTCCTCTTCGCCCAAGGACGTACAGTAAAGTGGCATTTTCAATGCCTACATTGTCCCCCAGATTATCGTTTTTTATTTCATTCATTTCTTCCCTTCGATTTGGCATATTTTAAGTCATCTTAGGCATGTGCATTCAAAGTAGTTAAACATATACACAACAGACCATTAGTAAGCAGGAAATCTAGAAAGGCCAAGTTCTTCGGGCGCTTGGGGGTGTCTAACCCTTTCCCCATGCGTAATAAGAATACTTACCCTTTCTCTAGCTCACATCGATTTGTATATTACATCCATTAGACATAGAGCATACATGTGATTTTTCCGCATTGATTTCCTTAAGTTTTTTCCTTTGTGTTTGGTTTTCCTAGTCTTTTCATTAAAAGATCAGGTAGTGACTCCTTTTCCTTATTCTTTTTTTATTTTTTCTTCGTGTTTCTGAGTCTAGTCTTCTTTTTTGGAGTCACCATCTTCGCCGTGACCATATCGGGACTCCTCGTGTGCTTCCACTCACCTTGGAGAGTCGTGCAGGGTTCCACTGGCATGGTCACACCGACCAATAATATCTCAACACCTCTTGATTCTACGCCCCATCGGCTGCAATGTGTGTGTCTACATGTGTGCATCGTAGACGTCCACTTGTCTCTCCTCGACCATGGCCTCCACCTTGAGAATTAACACGACCACAATCTCGTGTAACTACCATAGCTGACGGTTCTGGCACTGTAGGAGTCGAGACTGTAGAAACTCGGAAGACCTTTTCAAAGGACGTTTGTAAGTCTGAAACACTATCAACTCCTAGAACCTAACCCCTGATATGAGAACTGATGTCAGAATTCAGGCTAGAAGGATAGGCGGTCACCGCTAACTTCTCTGTATATTGGCATAACCTTGTGATGTCCATCGTCAAGGGCTGATACACATCTAGCTCGTCTAGTAAAGCACGGAGTACAATGATGTCATGTCCTACATTTTCCACAGAAATTTAAAACAAATTAAATTACTAGAAAATTAAAGCCAAACAATAAATATCTAACTACCAGGAACCAGTGTGTATGGCTAAGAGACTCTAGACTATATGCACTACGTTAACCCTCTGTATGCCTGCACCTGCAAACCAAAACAAGAGGAAAAACGTATAAGTGACAAAAGTCACTCAGTACGCACCCCAAGAAAACCACGGAAAATAAAACTATAATCAATTTTCCTTTTAAATTCATTTCGCAAACCATTTTCTCAAAACTCCACAAACTAGGCCCATACCGGCCAAAACTACAATTGGGGTTCTACTAGTCCAAAGCCACAAGCAAAGGCCCTCAATGGCCAAAACCACACACAGTGAGTCGGGAAGCTCGGCGTTAGGCAACCTAACTCTGGCCACACTCAGTCCACCAAAGGGCAACCACGGCGTTCTACACTGCCACGGTGTGCTACCCTGTGCAGGAGTCAACCACCGTCCTGTGATTCTCCTACCTGGAGAACCCTCACAAAGCCAACCCCTTATTGGGAAGGTTGTCCTGTCTCTCAGGACGCTACCAACTATGGGACACGTGTCCCACCCACACTGGCCACCACAGGGTACGCCTCCTCACGACGTCCTCCACACACGGTGCTCAGGAGGAAGTGTCATACCTCCACACCCGGCGACACCCGAGCCCCAGTGCTCACAGCTACAGCAGGAGTATCATACCTCCCCGTCATGCCATAAGACACCATAATCCGTGGACCACAACTCTAGCCTAAAGACGACAGTTAACGAGTCTCATACCTCCAGGACTCGACGTCCTTCAGCCTCAGGTATCTCGGCCTCCGACCTCAACCAGGGAGTCGCGCTCGACCACCCGAGAATGTCGTCACATTCCCTGGTTCCGACGATACTGTCCCACACTGTCTCGGTCCTCATCCAGAAAATCAGGAAAACATTTTCTAAAACAGGCTAACTATTTCCTTAAAATCAATTTTCCAAAATCATTTTCATATCTTTGAAAACTCTTCCAAAACATCGGCAAAGTAGCACATCAGGTGTCCTAGAGGACCACCACTGACGGCCCACAATCCCATCTCAATGGGACAAAACAAACCAATCTGGAAAACCTTGGAAATCAGATTTTTAAAAACATATTTGGGTCCAGATTTGGCATGCTGAAAATCTCTAATTTGGTAGGCCGATCTAGATCGATCGATCGAATCAGGTCAACGATCAACACTCAGGTCAAATTCGGTATACCGAAATTGGTTCGGTCAACCGAAATCACCAGATTTGGGTCACCGTCCAAAATCGGACGATCGAATTTGGACCAGAGGACCTAATTCGATAGAAAAGCGACATACCAAAATGGTTCGATATACTGAATTCTGCGAAAAACAGAAAATGACCCAAACCCTACAGTCCGAAATCGTCCCAACTAGGACCTCCGATCGGACTCCTTAAACAACCACCAAAAATCTTACATAAAACATAAGATGTAGACCCTCGAATCTACTCCAAATTCCAATAAACAAAACTAAAATCCATTCATCATGTATTAAGATATAAAATCGCAAAGGCGGAAGGATCAAAACGACCCAAAACACACCAATCACCATAAATATCCATAAATGTCACAATAAATTCTCAAAAAATCACAATAAATTCTAGGAATGTAAATTTACTTTGATTTCATGCAACCCTATCAATTTCTACCATTTTCATGCTCTTTATTACATAAGGTGGAGATGTGTACTTGAAAATGAGCTCCGACGATCTCCAACCGACTCCTGGGAACTCCGACGCAACCACGGCCACGGGAGCACTCCACACACCACCACAAGTCGCCGCACACCGTCGTCGGCCCTCGAGCACACCAAACAGAGAGGAGGTTGCGGGGAGGAGAGAAACAGGGGAGGGAGAGTGAAAGAGAAAGAAAGAGAGAAAAAGAGAGAAGAGGAGAGGTGAGTGGAGGGAGAGAGAATGAGTGGGAGAAGAAGAGGAAGGAGGTGTGCTCAGGACGGAGAGAAGTGCGGGGAAAAGAGGAGGCTTCGGTGGTGCATAGCGAAGGCTCTAGGCTTAAAAAGCCACGCAGAGAGAGTAGGTGGCCGCATGCATGCCAACCTTCCCCCCCAACCGCCAACCTCGCCAACCACCACACGAGCCCAACTACCCACCACAACCATGAGGCCAACTACTAGCCTCAACCATCGGCCCATGAACGCGGACCCCCACACTTGGGCCCCACACGGACCCACACCTGGGCCTATACGCACAGTGTCAACCACCATAAGGACACGCAAATAAAAGCTGGTCCATGAGGCCTAAGCTTAAAAGTACAAAATCACACAACGGGTCTCGAAACAATAACACCTGTCTAGGAATAAAATTCATAAAATGTAAATACTTACAAAATGAATTTTACAAGTATTACAAATAAAGTACTGCCGAACTAACTGGTTTCCCTTACAGAGAGTGAATATCTGCTCATGTATCTCACAGACTCGAGATATGTTCTTCTCATAGCCATAAGTAAGACGAAGTGTGTCCCAGATCTTCTTCGCAGGTCGTAACAAGATAACGCCTCGTACAACTGAAGACTCCATGTTATTTGCCATCTAGGTGATAATCCATCATCGACTAACCAATCCTCATACAAATCTGATTTACATATGGAGGAGGGTGAGTGAGGTGCTTCAACTTTCTGTAGGCCAAAACGAATGTTTTGAAGCTCTGTGACCATAGAATATAGTTGGGTCCAGAGAACTTCTTAGAGATGCCACTCATATTCTTGACAAAGGAATCCCTTGATGCTATCTTGACTGAATTTTTCACGAAAGATAGCCAAAACACGATTTGAAAATGAAAAATAGTGAACCAGACTGCTCACAAATACTAGTGGATGTGACGTATCCACTAATAACGAAGACCAGAGGCTTAAGTAGGCTTAGGACATAGTCAAAAACACTAAGAAACCACACAAGGACTAAACTGTCCTTTTAGACAGAGAGGAGGGGCAACTGGACATCACCGGTGGCTAGACATGCGTCGGTGATCCCTGTATGGTGTCGACGGCGACTTGGGAGGCCTGGACGGCGGCGACAGTGACTAGAAAGGGCTCAGGAGGTGACGCCGGCAGCTAGGGAAGGCTGGGGAAGCTTGGTCGGAGGCTATGGCTGCGGTGGCAACAGGTGGCTGACCGACGTGTAAAGTTAAGGCCTTTTCTAAGGTTATTCCCTGTGCTCTGGTACCATGTAGAGATAGAATATATGGAAGAGAATAATTAATCTATTGAGCATGTGAGATTTTATAGGAAGATTAAATATCACCACAGTAAATGGATATCTAATAACCCGTTTAGACTCAAATGAGTAATAACACTCTACAATTGACTCTAACATACTTATTTATGGTTAAACAAGTTATTGGATATCCATTTGTCTAGGGTATATAATCTCCCCATATATATACAACCTCACATCTTTAATAGAATTAATTCTCTTTTCTCCCCAACTCTCTTCACAACCTAAATTAAAAGGGTATTAATCAATTATCCATAACTTCAGATGCTCTACAAAACACTTGCACATCAAACTTTTTTTTTTTATACTTATATCAAGTATTTAGGTTCCTGGTGAGCTAGAGCAAAACTTGAGAGAATGATCGAAATTAACATCAAATTTTGACCATCAAAAAGAGAGAATTTCCTAGTCCCAAAAGCCGTTAAGAAAGAAAATGTCTTCATCACATCAGTTACCATCTATTTTCTATAAATTGAGGATTTTCCATCGCTGTACAAGAGGAAATCCTAAATACATCATGTTAGATTAAATGGATCCTTATATGGATCTTTGTATTATCTACTTAATAGGTTACTTATAGGTTAAGTATGTGTTCTTCTATATATGGGAGATTGTAATCTTTTGTTATTGAATGACCAATATAGTAGCTTCTTCCCATCCAATATGGTATCAGAGCTCAGGAAAAACCTTAAGGTTTGAGAGAAAGAAAGAGTAGCCGCCGCCACCGCCAGCGGACCTTCGTCATAGCATTACCGTCGACGACGGCGGATCCATGGGAAAACTTTTCCTTTCTTGTCCTCCTCCACCATCACCGAGTTTTCTCTCCCTCCCACTAGTCACCGACCTCCGTCTTTGCTGTCGACCACCCATCTCCAGCCACCTCGCATCGTCGTTGCCATCTGGTTAGTCTGTCTCCGCCTCCTGCGCAACTTGCCATCCATTCCAGCACATCCAGAGCAGTCATCAGCCACTGTCAGGCCTGTCCAGGCCGTCTACCGGTGCCGTCGGACCTGTCCAAGCCATTTGCGGGTTCCACAGGCTCTGTCCAGGCCTCCCGTCAGTCCCGCAAGGCCCGTCTAGGTCATCCGTGGGTTCCGTCAGCTCTGTCCAGGCCTTCCGCCAGTCTCGTAAGGCCCGTCTAGGCCATCCACCAATCCTGTTGGCTCCGTCCAGGCTGTCTGCCACCCCCGTAAGCCCCGTTCAGCCCTTCCAAGCCCTCCCTTCTCGCCCTTCCAAATTTAAGTGTATTATTTGTACGTAAACACTTTAGAGTAATAGAATAATGATTCATTATTTCAACAAATAAAGTTTGTATAACGTCCAGAACATTAACACGATCTTTTAAGAGATAAACCCAAGATGTATGAGAATAATTATCAACAAAAACAATGTAATATTGATGTCTTAACCATGGTACCAAATGTCTACGCGTGTCACCGAAATTTCACCGGCACGTGTCTTATTTTCAATTTACCGACACGATGTCGAAATGGAAGTTTTCTGAACAAATATAAATTTTTTTTACTGTGTTTCCACCAACACAATTCTGACATACCTATATTTTTCCGACACATGTCTGTTTTTCAACTTATCAAAGTATGACACGAAATCGACATTTAGAACCATGGTCTTAGCATAGATAGGACACAAGTAAGACCCCAGACGTCACAATAAATCAATTCAAACAAACTTTGACTCAACACAAGACGTAGACGCCTAAAAGTAGTACGATAATGTTTACCCAAATGACATAACTCACAATTAAACGAAGATACCGAGATCCAAGGTAAAGCTTACTGAAGCTTTTAGTATGATGGATGACCAAGG
Organism: Posidonia australis; assembly: GCA_024699735.1. Taxonomy (NCBI): domain Eukaryota; kingdom Viridiplantae; phylum Streptophyta; class Magnoliopsida; order Alismatales; family Posidoniaceae; genus Posidonia; species Posidonia australis. The sequence goes on along the minus strand of JAMKQA010001977.1, from coordinate 8,985 downwards.
TAATAGTACCATATAATGGAGGACTCGGACATAAAGACCAAGATGCTAGTCTACGACATATCTCGTCACGAATCAGTAGATACACACCATGTTTATGTTGACAGCTTAAACCAATCTTCTCTCCATCTATAATTCCTAAAAAGTACAATGTAAGGGAAAAAAAGAGAGTCATAAAATAGAAAAGTTGTTTGGTACTAGCACTAATGGATAATAGGTTAACACAAAAATCAGATACATAAAGAACTTTATCAAGTATGATTTGGGAATAAGCATATACAATCCTTTTTCCAAACACGGAATAGGTATGACTATTAGCAATAGTAATAGAACGTATGTTAGAGAGGTTGTACAAGCAAATGAAAAGGTCATGTGTAGCTAGCATATGGGAGGAGGCCCTTGAGTCAATAATCCAAAACTATCTTGGAAGACTAGTAACACACTCGTACCTGGGGTTGTAGCATATAAGGTAGTAATAGAGGCATCAATGGCCTGACTTTGTACAAAATCGTTGATATTCAGTCTAAGAAATAGTGACAATTTGATCATTAGTAGGCTCCGTAAGGACTCTATAATGACATTAGCCTATTGTAGCTTGTTAAACTTATCCCAACACTTCTCTAAGTGATGACCAGTCTTACCACAAGGCTGGTAACGAAGTCAACCTCTTCCAACAGTACAACCTCCGCTACCGTTACGACCATAACCACAAGAAACTAGGGCAACCATCATTGACTGATCTAAGACTGCAGTTGGCGTAGCAATGGAAATCTTTAAAACTCTGGAGAAAATGGTCTGAAGATCTAGAACTGACTCAACACCTAGAATCTATCCTTAAATCTGGGAAGACAACTCTAGGTTGAGACTAGACATATATGCAGCCATGGCTAACCTCTCTCTGTACTATCCATGGTTCTAAATGTCGATTTCGTGTCGGACTTCGATAAGTTGAAAAATAGACATGTGTCGGGGGAATATTGGTATGTCGGAATTGTGTCGGTGGAAACATGGTAAAAAAAAATTACATTTGTTCAGAAAACTTCCATTTCGATATCGTATCGGAGTTATGTCGGTAAATTGAAAATAAGATACGTGTCGGAGAAATTTCGGCGACACGCGTAAACATTTAGTACCATGGTACTATCTCATCTTTACTATGTCAACAATCAATGATTGATTAATCTTGAGTTTGTCTAGAAGTCCTCGAAGTACACTGTAATGTTCCTAAACTGAACGATCTTCCTAACGGAGAGTGAAAATCTATTCATAGATCTCAAAAACTTTAGAAATGCTTTTCTTGTGCCCCTATGTGGCAAGTCTACCAAGAGCAACTAATAAATAAATAACTAAATAACATTAAGAAAATTAAGCTAAGACGTAAATAATTACAACAAAAAGTCTACTTCTATCTAGGATTTGTAACGTGTGGTTATGTGGCTTTAATTATGTGCACGATACTGAACTGTAGGATTTGTAAGGTGTGGTTATGTGACTTTAATTATGTGCACTATACTGAACTATAACTCCACAATCTGTATTTGTAAGCAAAAACCAAAGAAAATACGTATGAATGACATCTGTTGTCACTTAGTTCATGCGTACTACGACCCAAAGATCTTTAACCAATAATTGAAACTACTACAACTAGCTCCCAAACTACACGGTTGCCTCCCTCGACAGTATCAAACAAAACCTGAAAAATACACCAAAATCCGCAAAAACACAACTACCAGTCGTCTAGAGAATCATTTTCTTAAAACATGTCTTTTAAATCTATAATCTAAAATTTTTTTTGAAAACATATTCATCTTTCAAAATATTTTATGCATTTCTAGAAAACCAAACCATTGCTAAGATTAGCACAAAACTACAACACACGCACACAGTACAAAAATTTGTCGTGTCACTCTAACCATAGGTGACCGACCAGCCTAAACAATTGTCAGGAACTCGAATCCCGGTTCCTACTACATTGTCGCAGAGGACCACCCCGTGTAGGAGTTTATCTGTCCTGGGAATTCAATTCTCGAAGTTTACTATATATAGTCGCACGGGGTACGTCTATTGACGTCCCTTGGTACTCGGACTACCCAGAAGCTCTAGCCTTAGACCCTGCCAACATTGCATCTGAGTTCCCCAAGGACTGAAACCTTGGACCTTGCAACGCATCCTAGTCTCATAGTCTCGGGGACTCGAACCCAGGACTCTCTCAGCAGCATATATCGGAGACTCGAACTCCTGACTCTACTGGAAAACACTACTGAGAAACTCAACAACCGCGATCTTAGACTTGCATCCAACCTTTCAAAGGTATCAAACACCCTTGGTTCGTCGGTGCGGTCCTACGACTACATGGCTTCTACCAAAAACTATGAAAAACTCTTTTCAAAACAATATACATTCTTTTTCCAAAAAAATCATTTTCAAATCATTTTTATATCGCAGCATTACTTATATAAAGAAATCACCATTTAATCAACATTAAATCATTATAAAACAAACCACTACCACCACCATAAGGTCTAAATAGACCCAAATCATGAGACCAACCCACGGTGGTGGTTTACGGAACCAATCCGTGGCTCACCCCAAATAAACAGACCAGAGAACCAAAAAACGCAACAGGACACAAAATCGCTCATTTTGGGAACTAGGGGCAAACGCACCACAAGCGATCAAAAATTTCACAAAATATACCAAAGTGAAAAGCTCGAAATAATCTACCATTTGGGACAAAAATTTCAAGAAACTAATGTACGTAGCTTGAGATACAAAAATTCAAAGAAAAAGTGCTCAAACAATTATATAGTAGCAAAGCCATCAAAAAACCTCTGTAAAATCCTCTAAAAAATCCGTAAAATTATGAAATTGCTACCACACAACGAGAACAAGCTAAATAACACATTTCCATCATTTCATGCTTAACAGAGAGAAGAAAAACGGGATAGGATGCGTACTTGTTTTGCGCCAACGAGCTCCCCTTTCTTCTTCTCAGCTTCTCCCTCTCTTTCTCACTCAGGCTCAGGTTTTCTTCCTTCTCTCTCACTCTCGTGTCTTCCCCCCACTCAGCACTTACCTTTATAATCATCATCGACCAATACAGTTCTCTGGAAAACGTGGGTACACCAATCGGGCAATATGGTAAGGAATGAGATTCACGATGAAAAATCTGGTGCCACTATATTTGTTTTGACGTTTTATCCCTTCCCAGGGTGCCATATACTCATAGGTCGCAGCGCACCAAAATACAGACATAACACAAAAAATCATGGAGCAACCACAAATACGAATGGAGAAAATTCCAAAGAATGAGACAATCACAAGTCCACTTTGATTACCCAACAAATATGCTCACGATCACAGGTAATCAAATTTTAGTTCACCTAAAATACACTCAAACAAGAATCAATTCTTGATGTAAAAACTTACATTATTTTAGGATTCTAAGCTGACAAAACATGCACCCAATCCGCAGTTGACAGGTGATACACACACCCAATATACATTTGTAACATGTGCAGGTCCTATACAGACCGTGAATATTACACCACAAGCAATATTGGGCTCCATACTATTCACCAACCATGAAACAATAGCATAATCATCAACATACTAGTCCTCATAAGTGGCATCTTTAATATCAAGGGGTGGGTGTGTAAGATGACTGAGCTTTTGATAGGAGGCAATGAATGTTTCAAAATTTTGAGACTACAACAAATAATTTTTCCCAGCAAGTTTCTCTAATGTACCACTAAGATTCTTGAGCAAGGACTCATGGGAGAGCATGTTTCACCACTAAAATCACATGGGCAACGTCTAATCTAGTACAAACTACAATGTATATGGAGAAAATACCACTGAGACACGACACGAACACCTTTCAGGCACCTACAATGACAATTCGAAGGCACAAATACATGTGGGCAACATGTGCCCACACACAAACAGGTCTAAAAAAACATAATGGTAGCATAGAACATGGATATGATCAGCAAATGCGGTTACCTATAGCACTAATCACAAAGGAAGAGGCTGACGGGGTGTTAGGAGGTCATCGGAGACACAGGAGGGGTTGGTTGATTGTAGGAGTGTCGGTTGCAACAAGAGCAGATGCTGACAAGGTGTTAGGAGGCCATTGAAGATGTAGAAAGGGCCAATTGACTGTAGGAGTGCCGACTACTACAATATCAGACATCGACGACAGCACGAAAGGGAGTTGACGACACCTACAGGGGAGAAAATTAGCTACAGTGTTAGTAGGAGGAGATGGTTGGCGACAAAAGAAGGGTTAGGTTACGGTTAGGGTTCGTGTTTTTTGACCTAAGCTATTGATACCATGTCGAATGAAGAGAATAATGAATAACTTGTATTAATGTTAAGTGAGATTCAATATAGAGAGAGATATAAGATACCTTAACATAAATGGATGTCCAAACCCAATAAGCTATCTAATGACTAATATAACTCTAAACAAAATAAAAGAAAAGTACTACTATTTTTTTATACCCCCAAGTAACTTTATATTTTACAAATTAATGAAATCTCTTAAATGCTTCATCCAAGAAAATTGATGCTATAAAAATATTTTATACCACAATATCCACAACACTAGTTTATGGTGACATCTGAGGCCTGGCATGGTCATCAACACATTTAAGTGACTGGTTGGGTAGGAAACTGGTCACTGACATTTTATAAATAGTCCATAGAGTGCTGAATTATTTATGTCATGGAATATGTCAAGCTCCTTTACATTTCCATAGCATTAAATCTTATAATTTTTTTAGTCATAGAAAATAGAGTGACATACATCCTATAGAACCCCCAATGGTTCCTATAGTAAAAAATTAAATTAAGTTTTTTATTATTCTTACTTCAAGGACATGGTACTTAAATGCATGCAATATGTCCCACAAGGATATATATACATAAAGTGCAGTGACTAAAATAAACAACATACCTTCACCCAAAGAAGAGAGCAATCAAAATTTGTAAGGAGCCATTTATGTGCATTCATAGAAAATGAATCTGCATTTTCTATACCATCCATGTAATGACGAAACTCGGGACAAATGCAAGCACTGCCAGCATACGCAGCATCAATGTGGAACCACATATCATTAGCCTATCAGGGACACAAAATAACACACATAAAATTAATGTATGTACAATCAATTTAAAAGTTACCTAGAACATTACATGTACAAAAATGAAGATATCACTCTTAATACCGATTGACAGTTATAGATATCCACACAATTAAACATAATTTCATTACCATGTGTCAAAAATTGGCATACTCATTTCGAAGAAAAATAACTAATCATGTTTTCTTTCTAATTCCAAGCACATGCAATCAATTTTTTTTTGAAACTTCAGTAAGAGCTGCAGTTCCATATTGGGGTGCTTAAGGCCGTCAATGTGCATTTAGAGTTCATCCTTTAAATGGTCGAGTCCCTTGGTTTCCTCCATTGATGCTGCTAACTTCCCGAATGAAACCCAACTGTTTGACTAATCTTTGTTTTGCAAACTGTTCACCTCCATGGAGGAAACCAAGGGACATGCAATCAATTTTTTTTTGAAACTTCAGTAAGAGCTGCAGTTCCATATTGGGGTGCTTAAGGCTGTCAATGTGCATTTGAGTTCATCCTTTAAATGGTCAAGTCCCTTGGTTTCCTCCATTGATGCTGCTAACTTCCCAAATGAAACCCAACTATTTGACTAATCTTTGTATTGCAAACTGTTCACCTCCATGGAGGCATCAGTCTGAATTTTAGAGAGCATCTATAAGTCATTTCCACTAAACATTAAGTCTCAAGGGGCAACCAGAAAATGATACCAAAACTGATAAGGAGACACCTGGCTAGCTAACAAGATACCAAGGCCGCCAAAGCAGTGGACTCCTAATCAAGGTTTATCACTGCAGTAGTATAAACCATGAGATTCATGTACCTGACTAATTGTCCTTGTTGTCTGGAGATACTGAAATAAAATCCCAAATAGGCCTTTAACCTCGTACTTATGGTAGAGGATATGAGTCCAGTACATGGAGATAAACAAGTAACACACCTTAGTTAAATGGATCTGGATACATATTAGACTCAACTACTATGATATGTGCTATATGTTCAACCATAATGAATAAGGACAAGGCCATCATGGTCTGAGGAAAGGATGAAGGTAATTTGTATTGATCAAGGATGACACAGGAAGTCGAAAAAATTCTTGTTCTCATGTAGCCCTAGGGATGTGAAGCAATGAGACCAATGTTACTAGGTGGAATAGTGCCAATTGACTTAGAATGGCGTTGAATGGTGGAAGCAAAAGAGTGATAAAATTAGAGGCACGAGAGGTGGTGAGAACAGAATAGATGGCACGTGCCCTTGATGTTGGAAACAAAATCATGCGCATACACAGACAGACGAAACAATCACAAACACAGATATTTACTTAGTTTGGAAGATAGACTACATCAAGGATGATTGCATTACAAGGATGCCCAACAGACTGAAGAATGAGAACCACGATGTCAAACAAAATAGATCATGCACTCACTATCACCAATTGATTTTAATGTAGTGGTTTACATGGTATTAGAGCCATACACCTTCGTGATTTCCGTACCACATCGTGTTGAAGACCAATTGGTTCTGATGTAGTGGTTTTACACATGGATCTATCAACAAGAAAAGGCCTATAAAGAGGAAGAAGAGGGTTGAAGAAAAAGGAGAATGGACAGTGCTTTCACACTTTCCTCCATGGAAGGAGGGGGAGAAGAATACCACAGATCAGCAGAAAGGTGAATTTGTCTACAACATTGAAGACACCAAGAAAAACATTGAAGACACCAATAATTACAAAAAAAATAAATCAATCAATCAAGAAACCAATACTAAAATAAAAGCATTGAAGGTACTACTAACTTGCTACAAAAAAGTACAATGATCCTTGAAAAGAAAGACTTGAAGAGGAAGAAAGTGAATCACAAGGATAACAGAAAATAGGAAATGGCACATACATAGCTATTAAACGTGTATGAGTTAAAATACATTATTAGGTACAAGAAAAACATTTATGCAAAAATGCTAGAAGAAGGGAAAATTTAACATGGAGGTGAACTTAATGCATTCCCCATAGTAGCCATTTTCATGTATCTCTAGTTTTCCATGCAAAAGCCATTGCATTTTAATTTTAAATAAGAATCATTTGAAAAAATTAAGCATGTATAAAAGATAGAAATAGTGCTGCACAAGAGGATCAAATAGTCATCAATATTCTTAGCAAATGAAACTTTGGCTAGCGTACGATAGATTACAAACAGAGGTTTCAGTATTGCTCGCTCATGAAATAGCTGCTAAACCCATATTACCTTAGAGATATTACCCAATTCAGCTAAAGGATCTACAGCTGCAGAAGATGTGGTTCCAACCTGAAAAAAAATTTATTAAGCATCCAATACATTATAATCATTATCACTAGTTGTATGTAAATTGCAGGTCACATTTTCTTACTGTTAGATTAGGAGAGAATAATCATATGTATTGCTATTAGGTCAAGATTTACATATAAATAAGATAAGATATAAATGGATATATAACTGGATATTCGAATACCCTATTACCTTATTATGCTACTTAATATACAATACTCTCGTAGACTGAACACTCTCCTCAAGCTAGAGCATCTATATCAATTATGCCTAATTTGTTACAAAGAAAATCAAACACTTTAACACTAAGTTCCTTAGTAAAGATGTCTGTACATTGATCAAAGGACTTTATGTATGGAGTAGAGATAATCCCTTAAAGTGACAATCCACCTTTACATGCTTAGTACGCTCATGAAATGTGAGATTGTTTGTAATGTAGATGGCTGTTAGATTGTCACAATACATGGACATGGAAGCCACATCATCTCATAAGCAGTCTGAGTCATAGATCTATACTCAAATTCAGCACTAGATCTAGATACAACACCTTGCTTCTTGTTTCGCCATGTAACCAAATTTCCACCAACATAAGTGTAATATCTAGAAGTTGACTTCCTATCTCCTCTGTCGTCTGCATAACCAGAGTTTGAATAGGTTTCAATCTACAGATGATTATTTTTCCTATAAATCAATCATTTACCTAGAGCCTTCTTAATGTAGGATAATACTCGTAAGACTCCCAACCAATGAACTGCCCTTGGTTCTTGCATAAACTGGCTAAGAACCCCAACAATACATGTAATATCTGAACGAGTAACAGTTAAATATATCAATTTTCCAATCAATATCCTATATTTGCCAGCATCTAGTAACACGGGTGAAGAACTGTCCCAAAAGTCTAAACTCTAAACAAAAGGAGTAGTCTCAGGCTTACATTGCAAGAGGCCTGTCTCCTGCAGAAAATCCAATCCATATTTTCTCTATGATAATGCCATCCTATCCCTTGCATGAGCAAACTCAATACTCAAGCATAGAATTAAACATCGACATGTGTCGGCGATATTTCACCGACACGTGTCGGATTTTAAGTTGGCCGACACAATTACAAGTGTAAATCGGAAAATACCATATGTCAGAGCCAAACTTCGACACATGTCGGTGAGTGTCGGAGTGTCGGTTGACACGGTGTATTTTTTACATTGAATTTGGACAATGTTGATCGACATGTCCATTAAACCTATGGACTTGCACAATAGTTCCTTCCGTTTCATTTGCTTTTTCTCTTTTATGAGTTTCTGACTTCCTGTGTATCTCTTCTACTTCTTTGCAATCTAGTGGATTGCTACAAACTTAAAAAGCCTTTTCTCCTTAATTGCTCTTAAATTTTATCCCTTCTTAAGATATAACACTTGATTTTTATATAGAATCTTATTTTTTTTCCATTTTTTATGTTTGTATTTTGAACTTTTAATGTAGATCTACATCTTAGATCTATCATAATAATAATTAGACCTAACTTAATAAAACATAGATTTTAGGTTTTTCCATGTTTTTTTTTT
>JAMKQA010001976.1:0-30939 GCA_024699735.1 Posidonia australis | reverse complement strand
TCAAAATGTCCTTTCTTTTGAACAACATTGGCCGCAATAATGTAGGCAATAAGGCGGGATTGTTTGGTTAACTGATTGATCTTGGTAGGTTTAAAAGTACTCCTAGTGTTTTGGGAAATAGCCTTATTGATATCCAAGTAAGACCAATTTAAGTCATATATTGATAGGGTGATATCTACCCCAAACGAAGGAATTTTTAATAATTGACCTATGAGGACATCATCAAAGTTAATATCTATGCCAACCAAGTAGGATTGAATTAAATCATGGGAAATGCTCATATTGGCATAAAATTCATATATGAGTTGAGGATAATAAAACCTATCACCTATGAAGCCTAAGAATGGAATAAGCATTTGAAGAGAAAACAAAGCCTCAATAGCTCCAAGCTCGAAAAAGATTACCCTTCTCCCGGTCAAAACTTCGCGATTTGCAAAGCGTTCTTGGTGTGCACGTTGAGCTTCCTCATTGGCAAATCGAAAAGAGGGCGCGCTGGGTGGTGGAGGAGACTCTGCTTGCTTGCATTTGGGATGGCTGGCGAGTTGCTTCTTGGGGGCCATGATATGAGAGCACCGGAGGGGAGGTGGAGAGGAGAGGAGGTGAAAAACACCCAGACAGAATGTGACCAGGTGGTGGGTGAGAGAGGAGGTGTGAGAGGGTCGCCGGAGAGGAGAGAAAAGAGAGAGATGAAGAAAAACGAGAAAGAAAAATAGGGTTTTAAAGAGTTTGTCGCGACATTCGATAGACCGAAAAAAACGGTATGCCGAAATTATTCCTTGAAAGCTATTGGCACAGAGGATTCGATAGACCGTTCAGAATCGGTATGCCGAAATTAGTGGGTTTCTGAAATTCTGACAGAGAATCGGTAAACCAAATCTTTTCGGAGTATCGAACCAATAAGTTTCGGTCGACCGAGAAAAAATCAGAAGATTACAAAAACAATCTGCAGCGATTTTCGGTATACCGATGTAAATCAGAAGACCGAACCAAAGAATTTTGAAAGACCGATCCAGAGAATTTCGGAAGATCGATGGAAATCGGAAGCCCGAACCAGAGAATTTCAGAAGACCGATGTTTTTCGGTGTTCCGAACATATGATTTTTATATTAAATCAGATAATCGACAAATGCCTAAGTCTCTCCTAATTTTAATAAATTGTTGTTCATTTAGAGGTTTAGTGAAAATGTCCGCAACTTATTCTTGAGTTGGAACAAATTCTAATTTTATATTATTTTTAAATACATTATCCCTTAAGAAATGATATCGAACTTCAATATGTTTGGTTCTAGAGTGATGCACTGGAACTTTAGATAGGTTAATTGCACTAGTGTTATCACAAAGAATTGGTGTAGTGGATAAAAATATATTGAAGTCTTTTAGAGTTTGTTTCATCCATAAAATTAGGCACAACAACATCCTGCTGCAATATATTCCACTTCGGTTGTTGAAAGGGCGACACTATTTTGCTTATTACTAAACCATGAGACTAAAGAGTGTCCTAGAAATTGACAAGTTCCGCTAGTGCTTTTTCTATCGGTTCTACATCCAGCATAATCAGCGTTACTATATCCAATCAAATTTAAGCTTATGTTTCTAGGATAATATAAGCCAAAGTTGATTGATCCTTGAAGATAAGGAAAAATTCTTTTGACAGCTTTCAAGTGAGATTCCATAGGTGATGCTTGAAATCTAGCACACAAGTATACACTAAACATTATGTCCGGTCTACTAGCTGTTAGATACAAGAGAGATCTAATCATTTTTCTATATGATTTTTGATCTACCTTTTGTCCATTCTCGTCCTTTTCTAACTTAGTGGAGATACTCATAGGAGTCTTTGCTACTTTGTAATGTTCCATACCAAATTTCTTTAACAATTTCCTAGTGTACTTTTCTTGATTGATGAATATTCCATTTTGATTTTGTTTTACTTGTAAACCAAGAAAGAACGTTAATTCTCCCATCATGCTCATCTCAAACTCTTTTTGCATGATACTTGAAAATTCTTGACATAAGTCTTCATTTGTTTATCCAAATATTATATCATCCACATACACTTGAAGAATTAAAATATCTTTATCAAAAATTTTGATAAACAAGGTGGGATCAATGGTACCAATACTGAATTTTTGATCGATTAAGAAATTTTTCACAATGTCCTCGTTATGTCCTCGCTATTAGTTGCAATTTCCTCACAATGTCCACACTATGTTTTCACAAAAATTTCTAAAAAAAAATAAATAATAAATAATTGCGAGGACTTAGTGAGGAAAATGTCCTCGTTAAGTCCTCGCAAGGTATAAAAAAAATTTAAAAAAATTAAAATTATCTGTCAGACACGTATTTCATATCAACAACGTAATAAAAATAAAGCGACAAAAATAAAGATAAAAGGAATGAAGATGAGACACATCAGCTACATGCAACTCCAATGCCAAAAGTACCTCCCATCTGCATTAACAAAAAACATGATCATTAGAGAAAGAAAAGACCTACATGAGCTAGCCTAGACCTTAGAGATAATGATCCAGCTTTTGATTTGACTAGAAGGGTTTTTGGAATAGGCCCAAGGAATTTGTTTCCTGTCAAGTTCCTGCAACATAAGAAGCAACATAAAAGGCATTAATGACCACCCACGCACACACAAACACACAATAAACTTCAGAGTACCAGAGATCTAATCGTAAATACTCGTACTTACAGAAATGTAAGGTGTGACAGGTTTACTGTAAGGATTTATAATTCAGGTATTATGGAGTGTGGAGACTTCTAATCTGTCAATCTATCTATATATATATGTATAGAGAGAAAAAGAGAGTGAATTGTACAAGTGTCGAAGTTCCGTGAGATTTGCAAGAGAAACAAGCAGTGTACCATTTAGCTCACTGGAAGAAAGATCTTAGCAAGAGAAACAAGCCTTTTAGGATCTACTTCTCTTGTCTTACAAATAATGCTGAAGGAAAAAATTGCTTGATTGTTAGAATTCTGAGCACTTTGTTTCTAGGGAAGACTTACAATTGAATTATCCTGGGAGGTTCAAAAGAACACTTTAAGCCATTCCAGACTAAATCCTCTGGAACACAAGGATCACCCATCCAATTTCTCTTTACCTAGTATTTTGACCTGACGTCCATGATGGCATCTACTGCAGTCCAAAAGACAAACAGATGCATATGTCAACTAAAGTAGCAACGATTACTCAAGGAAACAAAAACATATAGGAGATACGGATTAGCTACAAGTACTTGCCGTCTTGGCTGTCGGTATTATGTCTTTTTAGTGGATTGGCTGAATAAATCTCAAAGGCATTCAAAATGGGTGGCTTACCATTGGCACTTGCTTTGTAGAAGGAGAAATTAATTTTCTCATAGTCCCGAGGGCCGCTTATCATTAACAAAAACCGCGAATGGAACAAGTCGGAAAATATCCACCGTGGTCCGAGTTAGCTGCCACCCGCAGATGTCGAAAAACCAAACCTCAGAGATCACACGACACCACAAGATCACACGACACCACAAGATGTCGAAAAACAAAAACTCAGAGAAAGTAAGAACTCAAACCTACTCTTGGAAGCAACAACCTGCAGAGCCAGACCGATACAGAGAAGCTTCGCGTAAACCTTCGCCACCGTGGACTTCGCTACCTTCTGCGCATCCAACTGCTGCTTCGCCTTGGCCTTGAACAAACGGGAGGCGACGGCAAGCAGGAGACAGCGATCAGTGGGAGCCTCGCACCTGTAGGGAGCGCAGCGATCAGGAGGCAACGAGAGGAGAGACGAGAGGGAGAGAGAAGGCAAATGAAGAAATGGGAAAGTGGCATGTCAGTTGGAATTTTAGGGCGGATTTAGCGAGGACATATAACGAAGACATATCCTCGTGATTTACTCGCTAAATAAAGGGTGAGTACATAGCGAGCATATATCCACGCTAAGTCCTCGTAAAATAATTACAAGGACTAGTCCTCATTATTACCACGTTATTTTTTTACGAGGATAAGTCCTCGTCACGTCCTCGCTAAATGTCCTCGCTAAATTTGAAATTTCTAGTAGTGGCTAAATTATAGGAAATTAAAGGCTAATTTAAAAGTATTTAACAACCAAAAACCTGTGTGTGTGGCTACGAGCTCCGACTACATGCACTAGACACACCAGCTACTGCTTGCCTACACCTGCAACCTAAAAAAACCATACAAATCACCCATGAGTGACAAGAAAGTCATCTAGTACACACCCTACGAAAAATCCGAAAAGCAAAACCAAATTTTCTCTTGTAAACCATTTTGAAATCATTTTCACCAAATCCACCGAGTCTCAAAATCAGGGCCCTACCGGTTAAACCTACAAATCTCATTCTCAAAATATTTTCCTTTTCTTTTGAGGCCACAAGCATATGGGAAACATCCGTATAGCAAAACCGAACCCTACTAGTCGAAACCACCAAAGCACGGGCCACATTGACCAAAAATACAATCACACTGAGTCATGTTGCCTGGCTCCAAGCAATCAACTCTGGCCACATCCAGCCACAGAGGTGAACTACACTGCTACAGGCTTGCCACCTTGTGAAGAGCGATTTCGTCCTGAAGTTCTTCTAACCGGAGAACCTTCACAAAGGCAACTCAACTTGGGAAGGTTGTCCTGTCATTCAGGACATTTCCAGCAACGAGCACTTGCAATACCCATCCTGGCCAACACCATAAGGTCTGCCTTATTGGCGTCCTTTATATGGTACCCAGACAGTGGGAGTGTCATACCTCCACACCCGGCTATACCTCGAGCCTCAGTCCGATGACAACCAAAGTATCATAACTCTAGGTCCAAACAACACCTCAACCCGTCGACCTCAACCTCGGCCTCGTAGACAATAGTCAAGGAATCTTATACCTTCGAGACCTGACAAACACTCGCTTATAGTATCTTGGTTCCTGATCTCAACTTGGGTAACATGCCTAACCACCCGAGAATGTCGTCACATTCCCTGGTTCAAACAACACGGCCCACAGTTTTTGGACCCATACACAAAAAACACGGAAATCCTTTCCAAACTCGGTTGTATCTCTTGAAAAACCATTTTAAAAACCAATTTATATCCTTTCAAAAATCCACAAAATCGGCACACCAAGTGTCCATAATAGACCACCAATGATGGCCTATAATCTGCCTCAATATAGGTAAAACAAACCAATCCAAGAAAAATCATCGGAATCTCGTTTATAAAACAAACTTGGGCTTGGTTCGACATACTGGAATGGAACGATCGACCAAACCTATGCTCAGGCACCAGATCGGCAAATTTAAATCCACATGGTCGTCCGAAATTCCCTGATTCAGCAGACCAAAAACGTCCAATCGACTAAACCAGGTAATCTGTCAAGACCCAAGACTCCCAAAACAACAGATTGAATGAATTTGGTCAACCAAACCAGAGATCAATGGGACAATTCTAAAGTAAAATTGACATATCGGACAAAAATGGCATACTAATTTCTGCAATTTCTGAAAAATGACCTAAGCCCTAGCTCGCTCGATCGTCCAAGTGGGAGTGAGGGGCGGACTTACCAAACAAAATCCACAATTCACAAATAAAACATGGGACATAGATGCTTGAGTCTACTCCAAAACCACACAAACAAAACCACGATCCATGCACCATAGCTCACAAACCAAATTCATAAAGCCATAGGGGTCAAAAATGATCCAAACACACCAACCACAATAAATGGCTATTAATGCCTCAATAAATTACCATAAATTCTCAATAAATTTTAGAAATATAAATTTACCTAGGTTTTATGCATTCCTAGGGTTTTCTATCAATTTCATACATTTCTATACAAAATATGAGGTGTGTCCCTCACGATAACTACCAACGCTCCTCCGACCGACCTTACGCTCTCCAGCGACCTCCTTAACCTCTGAACGTCCTCGGCCAATCCTTGAGCTCACTCAACGCCAAGGAAGAAGTCTGGAGTCCCTCATGTTAGCTGAACACCACCTTCGTCTCTCTCTCACTCTCTGTCTTTGTCTTTGTCTGTAACACCCGTAAATTTATTTTGTAATTATTTTACATTTTAATGAATTTATTTATAGACGGGTGTTACTATTCCAAAGCTCGTTTGTACATTTTGTGATTTTGAGCTTGGGTCTCATAGGTCGGCTTCCTTTTGTGGCACTATGCTTGTAGGCCCGTGTGTGAGTCCGTGTAGGGCCTACGTTTGTGGGTCGATTAGTGTGACGAGTGGTTGGCTTGTGCTCAAAGCCAGTGGATGGCCTCGTGCTGGAGCCTAGCAGTTGAGATGTGCGCGATGTGGTTGGTGGGCAGCTGAGACAGGCAGGTGCATGTGTGCATGCGTGGTGGTTGTGTATGCGCATAGCTGCTCTTTCCCACGCGTATATAGCTGTAGTTGAAGGCTTCCCCCTACCTCACCCTTCCCCCACTCACCATCCATCTTCTTCTTCTTCCTTCTCCTCCTCCCGGGCGCACACCCTTTCCCCCTCACCTCTCCTTTCCACCCCCTCTCTTTCCCCACCTCTCCTCTTTCCCCCACCCATCTTCCCTATTTTCCCCTCCCCTACCCGTGCGCCAGCAAGTGGTCGAGAGTGAGACCGAGAGGCGGAGGTGGTTGTGGGGCTCAGAGTCAACGTGGTTGGAGTTCTAGAGGTCAAGGAGGCTCCTGTGGAGGTCGTGTTCGTTGGAGGTGGCCGATGGTTGGCCGGATCGAGGTGTTTTGTGGCATAATGGGAAGGTATGAAACTCCCATTGTCACTGTGAACACTGAGGCTCAGGTGTTGTCAGGTGTGGAGGTATGACACTCCCTCCTGAGCACCATGTGGAGGATGTCATGAGGAGGCGTATCCTGTGCGGCCAGTGCAGGTCGGACACATGTCCCATAGCTGGTAGCGTCTTGAGAGACAAGACTGCCTTCCTAGAAAGGTTGGCTTTGTGAGGATTCTCCAGGTGTGAGGATTGCGGGAAGGTGGTTGGCTCCTGCATAGGGTGGCACACCGTGGCAGTGCAGTGCACCTTGGTGACTACTTGTGGCCAGAGTTGGTTGCCTGGCGTTGGGCTTCCCGACTCACTATGTGTAGTTTTGGCCATTGAGAACCTTGTTTGTGGTTTTAGGCTGATAGAGTCTTGTTTGCTGTTTTGGCTGGTGTGGGCCGCGTTGCTGTGGTTTTCGGCCTGTTGGGCAGGGTTTGTCAGTTTTGGGTAGTTTTGGAGAAAATGATTTGCGAAATAATTTTAAAGAAAAATTAATATAGATTTGTTTTCCACTGTTTTAGTGGAGTGCGTGCTGAGTGACTTTTGTCACTCACATTTTTCTTTGTAGTTTTTGAGTTGCAGGTGCAGAATGTAGATGAGTTTTAGCATAGTGCACATAGTCCAGAGTCTCGTAACCGCTCACATAGATTCCTGGTAGATAATATTTCTGTTTAGCTTTTAATTTCCTGTAATTTAAATTATTTTAAATTATTATGAAAATTGAAGAAGTTACACTGTCACTCGCATCAAGTGGGGAAAGGAGAAGGGGGAGGAAGGGAAAGTAAGGGAAAACAGAGATGGAGGAGCGGAAGTTGAGGGAGGAAGTAGGGGAAAGGGAAAGTGGGGGTAAGATGGTGCGTGCGGGTGGGGGAGGAGAGAAGAACGAGGAGAAAGATGACGGAAAAAGAGGACGAAGGAAGAGTGCAGCAGAAGAAGCGACGTTCGCTCCCTTTTTATACGTGTGGGTCAAGAATTAGAGCTGCATGTGCCCAACAAAGCATCAAACGCACATGCACACTCATACAACCCTAACCCAACCATCAGCCACAAAGTACGAGACCAACCACACAACTCACCTGCACGTCCACACACATTGGAGCATAGACACAATGCCTCTACTAAAGGACAAGGTACATTATAAAATTCAAGCACAAATGGGACTCAAGTGCAAAACTACAAAATTACTGAAATGATCTTGTGCCAGTAATACCTGTCCATTATAAAATTCATTAAAATATAATTTACAATCAAATGAATTTTCGTGTGTTACATTCCTGGTTAAGCTACCATGTGTAGGGATTCTCCTGTCCTAGGTCCGTACTCTAAGAGTCCTTATTTGTCCATAAAGGACAATAGGCATAAGGTGCGCACTCTTAATGTCTTAGGGACTATTACACTCAGACCATCTAGAAAAGTTTTTTACATTTTGGTCCGGTTTTCTTTGGACATCAACCTAGTCTCTTGCTCATGACCATCCAGAAGTATTAATTTTCTTTGATTTGTTGACATGATCCTTCGATTTATTGGTTCTAGACCTCATCCATAGTCTTTTGTTACACAAACCTTAACCTCAATCTCTTAGTCTCTTTTAAAATCATGAAAAATATTTTTTTCCCAAAT
Organism: Posidonia australis; assembly: GCA_024699735.1. NCBI lineage: Eukaryota > Viridiplantae > Streptophyta > Magnoliopsida > Alismatales > Posidoniaceae > Posidonia > Posidonia australis. The sequence goes on along the minus strand of JAMKQA010001976.1, from coordinate 22,558 downwards.
TTTTTTTCCAAAACTCATGCATTTTTTTTTAAAACTTTTATAAAAAATCATTTCCAAAAATTAACTTAAACCACCACCAAAACACCGGTTACAACCACTGTCCAAGGACACATGTGCCTGACCCACACCGGGACCCATGCAGCCACCACATGCTGAGAAGCTACACACCTGCAAGTCTACCAGAAAACCAGGACTCATCTTGCCTAAAGCTCACACCTGCAAGTCTCTTAATGAAACTCATGCATCACAGTAGGAACTAAAATACCACGGAAAATCTGGAATTAAACTATCGAAAAAATCCTAGATAATGCACCATATTCTATGCAAACACAATCCACAAAATCCGACACAAATGGAACCTTGTTCACAATCGAACCTTGAACGTGTTACTAGACACTTCAATTCTCTCTCGTCGAGGTTCATCGCTATCGGAGAGAGAAAAGAAGTCAACCGCGGCGGAGGTTTCGGAAGGAAACAGAGAGAAAGAAGTCAACCGCGGGGTAGGTGGTGGTGTCGTTACTGTGGCCAAGAGCGAGGACATAACTAACCCACCAAACCAGCAGTCGCAAACTCTCTCTCTCTCTCTGATCTGATCCAGTAGACCAGCACTCGCAAACTCTCAGGAGTCAGGACATTATCTATCTGATCTAATCTTCCTCGGGGTTCCTTCCTTTTCTCACGCAAAAAACATGAGAAAAAAAAAGGCGTTTCATTTACCAATGGGACCGTATTTTTAGAGAAGTGACCAATTTGGAACCGTATTTTTGAGAAAGTCCTCAGAACATTTGCAACCGTATCACTAACACCATTATCAGTATTTTCTTATTAGAAGCTTCGGAAGTCGATCTCACTTCCCCCAATTTGGAAGAACTAATTCCTCCTTGACCACTAGGACCTAACTCTTTCTTTATTAAACCAAGTATAAGACCAACGCTGCTTTAGTTGCTTGTGTTTTGCATCAATTCGTGTGGGTTCTCCACGTTCTGCCTGGAGTTTATGCTTTTCTGTTGAGCTGAACAACAGCTTTTCATTAAGATAATTCCAGCAACTCCACTACTGCAGCTGCAAACCAACCTTCCAAGCATTTGCAGGCAGCATTTTTTTTCCCTCCTCAGTTGTGACCTGTCATTCTTGTTTCAAGGACCCGCAACAAGGCCAATTTATCGACTCACATGTGCTCGTTTAATCCCAGCCGACCGGAATTCGTTCGATATCTCATCACTGATCTGTGTTTTACATATCAGTGTTCACTACTGACATAAAATAATTAAAATAAGTTATACCTACACATAAGAATTACCACATGATCAAAATCTCCATTTGTATAATCCCTCCAACTTGACGGCGAGATCATGTCATACTAGGATGAAGTATGACTACACCAAGAACGATTCCACAACACCTTTCAAAAAAGAAGAAGGGGGGGTACAATTCAACAGAATGAAACAATTCCAGCCATACAAAGGCTACCAAGCTGTGGACGTTAGGTAAAAGAGCAGTCAAATGGTCTGCCGCCTCCAGTCCCATTCCAATCCAAAAAATACGAATGGCCGCAAAAGAAGACCAAGAAGAAGTGGCAATTACTGATTGCAAGCACAGCCGCCACCACCACGCCTCGAGTCCTTCCTCCTGCCTCTCTCTTCCTCGTACTTCCCGGCAAAGTAATCGAACAAGACACCGGCGCCAACCCCGACAGCCAAATCTATGGTATAGTGGCCCCTCGTCGCCAGCAATCTCAGCCCCTGCAACACATTGAGCGCGTCGAACACCCGGGCCAGCTCGTCCCGTCCAACCCGCCTCATGTCCAACGACGCGATCAACCCTCCGGCGACATGGCCGGAGAAGAAGAGGAAGAACGACACGTTGCCCACCGGGAAGTCCATCCCCGAGCCCAAGAACTCCTGCTCGACCCGAAGCAAACCAAAATTAGAGAAATGCAAAAAGTACAACAAGAATAACAAAAGGAAGGAGAAGTTGAGCTTGAGATGCTTGCTTTTGGGAGCGGGAGTTGAGTGCAGTAGCCGAGAATGCCCCTGCAAGTGAACATGAAGAGAGCGGAGATGGTGGCCCGAGGCCTCTGCTCCATAAGCAACACCCACAGAATGTACACTGTTTGCATGGCAACGAACACCTGCAAACGCGTAGCATTCAAAACCGTTCCCTTCGTTTACGAAGGAAGGGGAAAAAAAGAATAAGCGCAAATGGAAGGGAGAAAATTACAGTGTTGAGCGCGGCGAGTGCGGTGTTGAGGGTGGGTCTGGCGGAGAGGAGGCGGTTGAGAGGGCCGGTGAGGACGAACCCGACGTCGAACGGAGGAGAGGAATACGGGACCATGGAGAGCGTGTACTCCACGCCCATGAAGAACAGGACGAAGACTGCGAAGGTGAAAGGAATCAGGTGGTTCCTTACCAAGTCGACCAGGTCTTCCACCGACGACAGCGGCAGAGCAAGCGGGTGCGGAGGATGAGGAGTGGGGGACCTCTTGGCGGTGGGTTTGGGGCGGAATCCGTTTTGGAGGGGGGAGTAGTGATGATGGTCATCGCCGGATTTGCCGTTGAAGCGGTGGAGGACCGACATTGTTTAGGGGAACGGGGTGGGGGGTGGTCGAGGATGTGGAGGCGGCGGAGGGAACGAGGGGAGGTGGGCAGGCGTGTGGAGATTAATGGATGGCTTCGGACTTGGATCGGTGGTAGGGGTTATGGCGTGTGGGATGGAGGAATCTGGTGGAGTGCGTTGGGATTGGTATTGAATTGTGTGACGTCCAGAGGCGACACGTGGCATCAGATCTTGAGGAGGAGAAGAGAGGAAATGCCGTGCTGGCAATGTGGGTTTCTCACCACAGAGAAAATATTAGTACATATATGTATGTATCATGCGAAGTTGAGGAATCTTCCAGTGAAACGTCTAAAGACCACAGTATGCCTTCGATTTGACCACGCCTAAAGTTCGCCTCTCTTGGAATTCCAACTTGGATACGAATTTATATAAACACAATCTTTGGCCAACTAACTGCAGACAATTGATTATTGATGGGATTCATGTTACATGAACATTTTATCAGTTTATGTAGGTGGAGAGTAGGGGGAAAAAGGAAATGCATAAGAATGCACTGTTTTGTTGGTGATGAATTAAGGATTAAGGTTTTTTTTTAATTATGGAAGTTCTCGAGTCCTAAACGACCTTAAATTTTAATTAATATAAAAAGAGAGAGTACAAACAAGAAAAACATAAACCAAAGCCTCACAAAAACAATAATTACAAGCAAGCAACCGCACAACCCAGAATTACAACCTAAAAACCCAACATAAAGGTATGGATCAAACAGTGAAACAATTCTACAAGAGACCCAAGAGACCTGCAACAGGAAAAAAGAGGAAGCCACGTCAAAAGTTAAACCTCCTCCAATGGAAACCAGATCCGCAACCTTGTCCCCACGAGCCATGCCAAAAGTTTCTCTGCACAAAAAGCTGGAGGAAAAAAAGACTAATGGTGCGTTTGGATTAACTATCAGGTAGCTTTTAGGCTTTATATTCTGAGAGAAATTGGAAATATGTCAAAAGTTATTCTAAATAAATCACTATGCCACTGCTTTTGGGAGAAGCTATTGCCTTTTAGCTTCTCAAAATGAATATGTAACATCCTACTACGCTACAACTAGTATCAACACTACTTAAGCATTTATATCTATTAATTAATTATGAAAATTAAGATTAAAAAAAATGAAAATTTTAGTTATTTACCTCTACCCAAAACCTCAGTGTGTGGCTATATGACTCGTAACTGTGCACAGGACTAAACTACACTCCTTAATCTGCTTCTGGAAACAAAATACAAAATCAAAATGTGTGAGTGACTCAATGTCACCTAATACATGTCCATCAAAAATCATGACAAAAAATCACGAGGAAACTCACAAATCATCGTAATCAAAACCGGTTTAAAAGAATTCCCAAATTCGTAAGACTTAATCATGATTATTGGAAAATCCACTTGCTAATCATGTCTTTTCAAATCATAATCGTTTTTCTTTGAAATCGTATGCATCTTTACAATCCATCTTGTGCATTCTCAAAATCAAATCCACATCTAAAATCATTTCAAAAAAACCATACATAGCATAAGGAAAACCCATCCTGTCATCCTAACTACAAGCGATCGACCAATCATAAGTAGCTAAAGAGGACTCCGACCTCTTTCAACTACATTGTCGTAGTTAACTACCTTGTGTAAGAGTCCTGACGCTCTGGCCATAACCTCACTATATCACATAGATCACACACATACACACACAAGATGCATCCTCTGACATCCCTTGGTGCTTGAGCATCTGGAGACTCGAACCTCAGACCCGACCAACATCAACCTAGGTCGTCCATGCTTAAACCTTGTAGTACCACCATCATAGTCATGAGACTCCTCTCTCAAACTTAAGTTCAAAAACCACGAATTTTTTTTTAAAATATATATGATTTCTTTTCCAAAACATTTTTCATCACAGTAATTATTCTCAGGAATCGAAACCACAATTAACACGTGACATTTATTAAAATAGGGTCTATTAGACCCAAAATGCGATGCCAACCCACGAGGCATGTTTGCAAGCCAAACACATGAGTCGGGTTTTACAGTCAAGCCAGAGAACCAAAAAAACGACGTCAAAACTCGCCCAAGATGACAATCTTAGGCGGTCTCATCACCAACACTCTAAAGTCACACAAAATCATAGAATGGAAGGACTCTTAGCCATATATCTTTTGGGATAAAAATCACTAAAACCAAATGTGTATAGCTCGAGATATAAAAATCTAAAGCATGAAGGGTCACTATTATTCTTTGTAGCAAAATCATTTGAAAATCACAAGAAAATCACTGAGACTTCACTAAAATTTAGAAACCACTTCCATTCATTAGAAAACAAACTAATCTACAATTTTATCACTAATCTAAACAAAAACAAGGAATAAAAAGGAAGGAGACGCATACATAGTGTGTTTCTGATGGCCCCTTCCTTCTCCAGTGAGTTCCTCGATTTCCAACAGACTTCCTCCTCTTCTTCTCCTCCCCTCTCTCTCACGACCCCTCTGGTTTCTCTCACACCCTATCTAATCTGACACCTCTTCTCTTCCTCTCCTCCCCTTCTTATTTTTCCCCCATTTTTGTCATCTTTCGCTGTCGACGGCCACGATAAATGCAGGTGGACCGATGACAGGGCATGATGAAGCGACACCGTTGCAGAGGTATGGAGTGCACAGTAAAGAGCGATGTTCACTATGTTGCACTATGCTCTCTTGGCTTTTATTTCCATCTCATGTCCCAAACACGTTCACACTTACAAAATGCTAAAACACCACACTATACTGGGAACCAAAGAAAGACATAATCACAATAGAGGGAAAGAAACACAAACCAACCTTGATGCACAATCATATAACTAGACTATCTAAATTACAAATAGTCGTCAACTTTGGTACATGATTTACATCAATTCTGAATATCTATTATGGCCAAAATGCAGTACCATACTGTGAACCTTATCCGTGGTACCAGTCCATGAGACTCGCCCACGATACTAATCTGTAGTTGTCCCATACAAGTGTACAGATATTACAAAACATGCATCCTGAAGTTGGATTTTCTTCGCTTCTAGCAGAAACTAGGATTTATCCTAAAGAAATTCCCAAACTACCTCACGTCTTTTCTTATTATTACCCACATTGTCTTCGAGGATATACATGCCTTTTCTTTTCCTCTCTCTTGATCAACTGGTGCTCTCACCAAGGAACTTTCCACGTATTTTCTTTAGCTTCTCTCTCCCTCTCACTCTATATCTAGCAAGAAGATGACAAACAGTACCAGTTTTTTGGAGCATGTTAATGCTAGTCTTCGTTGTGATGGGTCCCCTTCCCACCCTCTTGCTAGTCTTCGTCATGATAGGTTCCTGTTGCAACAATCGATACCAATATCCAGTTGATGATGAGGTGAGAGAAGAGAATGAAGGCAATAAACAAGATGCTCAACTACATGTAGGTAATCAAGTTCCAGGCCTAGGAGGAGCACTTCAACAAAAGGATTTAGAAGTTCCGGGAGTGGGAGTTTGAGTGGCTAAGCAAATTCTTCTACTTGCTCTCTAGCATCATCGTCGCCCTCTGGAGCACGCCAATGCTGGTTGTCACACTCATGTTCGGGACCTATGTGTGGCTTGGGGTCAACCTCAACACTGGGAAGGTGTTCACGGTGATGTTCTTTTTCAAGATCCTACAAGAGCCGTTGAGGAACTTCCCTCAGCCAGGCACTAATCTCGACATCATAGGCAATGATATCGCTGGAAAGGTTGGACAGGTACATGACAAGCCTATAGCTAGATGAGGCAGTAGTGGAGAGGGTGGACGATTGTAGGTAATTTCGTATTTTTACTTCTATGACAAAAGTACCAAACATTAAAAGTCATAAGTGGATGTTATTTTGCCAAACAAACTTCTACCATTTACTCCAAAAGCTAGCCTGTATAATCCATACGAAAAGTTAGCTTCTGACATCTATGTCAAAAGCTGGCTTCTACTAGTAGTAACTCCAAATGCACCCTAAGCCAGAACAAGGATGCAAACAAGGTAGCCCCAGAATCACCATTGAGGAGAAGGGCCCACAAGCTACAAAGCAACTACAGAGGATCCTCTAATCCACCAACGCTTGCATAACCAGTAGACCTACAAAAGCAACAAAGCCCAAGTAGTAATCCAAGAAGACAAAAAAGAAGAGACACAACCTAAGGAATAGGACCCAAAAGGCACACGGATAGATCAACTCCATCTCTCCAGGTGCTCAATGAGCTCTGAAGTCCAATGGTAGCCCTATAACAAATAAAATCTTAGTAAACAATAGCTGAAGATAAACCCCAAATCTGCAAATAAAAAAGGTATAGGAGGACACTCTAAAAGGCATGTAGGTGGGCTTCATCTCTCCAATTACTCCACAAAAGCTAAGAATCTAGCAACACTCCTGCAAGAGAATACACAGAGAAATGTAGTCAAGAAACCATAACATAAGCATTATTTAAGACGAGTCCTAATATAAGGTAAACCTCTCTTCTAGAGTCTAATGTGACCAATATCATAGTTATAGTAACTCAGATCGAGAGAAAAATTCCTTAAAACCCTTGTTCTCCACTCCTATATTAGCAAGTTGGTCAATAATACCATTAGCTTCTCTAAAAATGTGTTGAACGCAGACTTTGCTAACTTTAGAATTGACTTCCTTCCAATGTGTCAGCAACCTCCAATGTTGACATTTTTTGTAACGATCTAGATTAGGAAGTGGTACTTTGGCCAAATATTTAATGTGGAATTCGAGTACATTGGGCATTGGAAGCTTTAGCATCCAACGTTAGATGCATTCTTGACAATGTCTTACACTTAGATTATGGATTTCTGGCTCTCTTAGTACTTTGTGGTTGTAGTGTTGTGTTTACTCTCATAGAAGTCTTGAGGGTTTGCCTTAGACTATTGAGGTTTGTTGGTGTACTCCAGTGGCTGATCTACTCTTGCGTGGGCTACTTGAGTTATGGGTGGATGCATGATTGTGTTTGGATGTGTGCTGCCCTGCTTGGGCATGACTTCCTCTACACGCCACGTCTCCTTTCCCTTTCTTCTTCTTCTTTCCTTTTCTCCTTCTTCTTTCTTCTCCTCTTTTCCTGAGAACAAGAGTGAGAGGGCAAAGGGTGAGAAAAAGAGAAAGAGAGATGGCTATGAGAAGGAGGAGGAAGAGATTGTTGCCACCACTGCATCACCGTCACCACCAAGAGGAGGAGAAGATCCAGAACATTCCGAGTGGAGGAGGAGAGGGAGATCGTTGGCTATCGCTCACCATTGTTTCGTGTTATCGGTGGAGGTACATGCCTATTAGGCTTCTCCTTTTCATACTTAATGTGATTCCTAGGTGCATGTTAGTGTGTGACTGTGGTGTGTGGTTGGTTCAAGAATTTATTAGACATTTATTAAGGTTTTTGGGTTAGTAATGGTGACCATTGAGTTTTAGGGTGAATAGTACTTCTGTGTGGTTTTCTTGTGATTTCTTGAGCCATGGACAATGGATCGCTGTGATTCTTATCTTAAATCGTAGATCGTTTCAAGATCTTCATTTTGATATATGACATATATTTTGTGGTTGAATGTATGTGATGCAGCTTTGGTTCCCATTTTGAGATGAGTCTTGGGTCGCTCTGTTTCAGGTTCTCTGATAAGTAGAATTAGCATGTCGAAATTATTTTGGCATGCCGATCTTACTGTCAGTCTCCCTTAATCCCAAAAATCAGTATACCGAATATATTCAGTGTGCCAGTTGGCTTGTAGGAAACTGGCCTAGGACCAGTTTTTGGTATATCGAAATGGGTCGGTATACGGAATAGGTTCTTTGATCGATAGAATCAACATGCCGAAATTATTTTGACATGCCGATCTTACTGTCAGTTTCCCTTAATCCTAGAAATCAGTATATTGAATATATTCGGTGTGCCAGTTGGCTTGTAGGAAACTGGCCTGGGACCAGTTTTTGGTATATTGAAATGGGTCGGTATACAGAATAGGTTCTCTGGTATGAGTTCAGAATCTAGGTTCAGTCGAACAATTTACATCGGTATGTCGGACCAAGGCCCGGATTTGGTCGACCATTTGAAAAACGGTTTGCCGAATCAGACCTGGACCCATTCCTTAGGTGTTTTATGTGTTGATTAATGTGTGTGTGTGCGTGTGTGTATTAATCTCGGAGGGATAATTATATTAGCATAATAATGATAAAGAAAATCATTACAATAATCTTAGAGATTGACTAAAATGAATTAGCAAGAACCTTTTGAGTGTAGGTAGATTAAAAGAAGATATGACTTAAAATACTAAGCCTCCTCGTAATGGTTTAAAATGGACTTTAAGGATCATGATTTATCCCTAGGATTAATGTTGGTTCTCGGTTTGGTGTGGTGCACTAAATTAAATATTCAGTGGCACTGTTTGGGTGTTTGACTCTGAGTTGGTTGTGGCTCATATGAGATACAAGTCAGTAAGCATCTTACACTTTGGCACCAGAACATAGAGTTCTGGTTGTGGTTCGTATTGGTGTCCAATCTTGTATGTTAAATGGGACTTCGAAACGCCTGCTCTGATTTTGGTGTGACTTCTTTTAGGTGATCTTTATTCCCAAAAGGTGCTATTGTTGCTATTTTGGGTGTTTTGCTTGAGTTGTTGTCGTGGATTGAGTGAGAAGCTCTAGAACTTAAATGCTCCCAATGTGTGGTTTTCTAGGCCTGATAGAGAAGCTGTCAAGGCTACGTTTGAGTGTGGTTTTGGATTTCAATTTTCGTGCTTCATTTAGCACGTTGTTTTGTGATGTTTTTGGAAGGTTATTTAAAGGATTTCAAAATAGTTTTGAAAAGGGTTTTGGAAGGAAAATGTATCAGTTTGTGAAGGTTTTGGAAAATGTTTTTTGATGTTTTCTGTTTGTGGAGACCAAGAGACTGTAGGCAAGTGTTCGTCTGATCCTGGAGGTATGATACTTCTAGATTGTTGTTCATGAGACCAAGACTAAGGTCTGGAAACCGAGAGGTCGAGGAATCATGACAGCAGATCTAGGGGGTATGATACCTTTGTGTAGCCGACGTGATGTCTGAGGATGAGGTTCTAGAGCCAATAGGCCATAAGGTTGTGTCGTCGGGACTAGGGAGCATGTGATTCCTGAGTGGTCGGGCACGATTTATTAAGTTGAGACTCGAAGGTTGAGGTACCGTCTAGATGTGGTGGTATCATGACAGCAGACTCAGGAGGTATGAGACTTCTGCATAGTTGGACATGATAGCTTAGACGTGCCAAGTGCTGAGACTAGAGGTGCTATCAAAGCCTGAGGGTGAGACGCTTCAAGGATTCGAGCACTGAGTTAGAATGCCGAGAGAGCGGACCTTATGGGGCCCAAGACGAGTAAAGCACGTGTCCTGTTGACTAGTGACGTCCAAAGAGTGGTCAGTCTTCTTGTGTGGTTGACACTGCAAGCAGCCCTTTCTGTGTGGTTGGACTGCGGGACGGGCTCGTTCCTTCAAGGGTGGTGAGTCTGTAGCAGTGCAAACACTGTAATAGCTCCATAGTAGACTACTTGTGGCTAGTGTTGACTACTTGACGTTAGACAGTATGACACGTTGTAGTATTTGCTTTTGGTTTTGTTGAGCCTTAGTTCAGGGAATCAGGCTTTGGTCTAGAGGAGACTGCGATGTTATGCCTGTGTGGTGTTGTGTTTTAGGAGCAGTTACTCCGTGACATTAATGTTGTTGCTCTGGTCCAAAGAGGACTGTGTTGTGTAGAGTAGAGCCTTTGTGATTTGAGTTTTCTGGTTGCTGTGGGTGTATTATTTGTAAGTATGAACATTCAGACACCTCTAGTAGGACTGGCAATGAGTCGAGTCTAAACCCAGAACCCGTGGGTCTGGACCTGCAAAGTATGGGTCTGAGTCCTGAAAATAAGATCCATGGACCCATGGACCCGAATCCGTTAGACCCGCTCACTTGCTGGGTTGGGTCTAGATTTAAAAAGACCTAGACCCGTGGACCCGATCTACATATGATATATGTACACTATATATATTTATATAATATATGTTATTCACTTCTCATTTTTTAATTCTCTCATTCTCCAATGAAACCCTACTCTCTTTTCTCTCCAACCTCTACGAGACACGTCCTAGCCCTAACACACCACCTCCCCTCTTCTTCCTATGCAACTCTGCCACCCCTCTTCTTCCTCTCGACTCTGCCTCGACCCTCCACCTCCCGGTCTGGCGATCCCCCCTACACCAGTTGACTGCCACTTCCTTTTCCTCTAGGCTCTAGAGTTCAGTCCTCCCTCAGATTCGTCCCCTCTCCCTCCTTCACCTCAGATCGTCCCCTCTCCCTCCTTCACCTCAGATCCTCCAGCAAATCGGTCCCCTCTCCCTCCTCCACCTCAGATCTATCCTCAGATATGTTTGACCGTCCCCTCTCCCTCCTCCACCTCAGATCTATCCTCAGATATGTTTGACCGTCCCCTCTCCCTCCTCAAGGACCTCCACCTCCCCCCCAGCTCGAGTGCTTGACAGCCACGGGCCCACGGAGCCTCCTCTTCCAGGTTGATGACAGACAACACAAGGAGCCATCTCTTCCTCTTCCAGGCCAGCGATAGACAGCACACGGAGGATGGAGCCACTCAGCTACCTCTTCCTCTTTCTGGTTTTTCATTTGTGATTCATGAAATCTTAAATTTTGTTTATGATTCAGTAAAGTTTAATTATGTTTATGATTCAGTAATTTTTTTTGTTTTCTAAATTAAGTTTATGATTCATATAATTTTCCTTTGAATCTCTGATCATACTTGTCTATTCAATTTATTTTCCTCCTTTCCTATTTTTTTGCTAAATGTGTATTCAGTTGAAGAGATATGTTTATAATTCAGTTGAATGTTTTCTTTTTGCAAACCGATTCTGTTGAATGCCTATTCAGTTTATTTCATTGAATCAATAAAGTATTTATTTGCATGTTAAATTGAATTTGAATGTCTTTTTTTTTCTTATGAAGACAATGTCTAATGTCAATGTTGATGATGTGAATACTCAATCAAATGTTTCTCCTATAATGATAAAAGAACCATCTTCTAAAAATTCTGGGAAAAAAAGAAAACATACCTCAGATGTTTGGAATCACTTCACCTATATTTGTGATGAAGGCTAGCTAAATGTAACTATTGCAAGAAAAAATTAGCTGGAAAAGCAAGTGCTGGGACTAATCATTTAAAGAATCATTTAACACTCAAACATCCATATGTTTTTGCCACTAGAAAGGAAAGCATTAACCAAATGTTGTTAAGCATGGGAGATAAGAAAATGGATGGGTCAATGGATATAAAGGCTTTCAAATTTGACCAAGAAAGAAGTAGGAGGGATCTTGCTCATATGATCATTCTTCATGAGTATCCTTTCTCAATTATGGATCATTCTGGATTTAGAGAATATAGTAAAAATCTTCAACCTTTTTTAAAATGGTCACTCACAACACAATTAAGAATGATTGTTTGAAATTTTTTGAGGAGGAGAAAGAGAAGTTGTATGCAGTCCTTGATGTCCTTCCTTGTCGTGTTAGTCTTACAAGTGACATGTGGACATCGATTCAAAATAAGTCTTACTTTGCTCTTACTTGTCACTACATTGATAATGGTTGGAAATTGCAAAAAAGAATTCTTAACTTCTTTCTAGTTCATACACCTCATATAGCATTTGCACTTTCCAAGATGATAATGGAAAAATTATATAAATGGAATCTTGATAAGAAACTTATGTATATTGCTTTGGATAATTGTAACACAAATGATGCTATGGTTAGAGATCTCATAGTGAATCTTGGTTCAAAACTTTTGGCCAATGGTGATTTATTTCATGTTAGATGCTTTGCACATATTGTGAATTTAGTTGTTCAAGAAGGAATTGATATCATAAAAGATGCCTTGACAAAGGTAAGAGATAGTGTGAAATATGTGAAATCCTCCACCTTAAGATTACAGACTTTTAAAGAAGCTTCTAGTCAAGTGAAGGCTCCAAATAAAAACGTTGTGTTAGATGTTCCTACAAGATGGAATACTACTTATTTAATGCTACAAACTGCTTTAGATTTCAAAGAGGCATTTCATCGTTTGACAGAAGTTGATACCAACTTCAAAGTTGCACCTACTGATTATGAGTGGAATAATGCAAAGCTTGTTTGTGATTGTTTGAGATTCTTCTATGATGTGACAAATGTCTTTTTTAAGACTCTACATCCTTCTACAAATTACTACTTTTCTCATATATGTGAAGTCCATTTGAAGTTGAAGACCATGTGTGCTAGCCCAACATCATTTATTTCTTAAATGGGTATCAAAATGATGGCAAAATTTTCTAAATATTGGCGTGCTAGTTCTATGGTATTATGTGTGGCATCTATTCTAGACCCTCGTGATAAGTTGCTCTTAGTTGAGTATTACATGAAACAAATTTATGGTGATATAGAAGGGGACAAGAAGACCAATGAGGTTTTGGAATATCTCAAATTTTTACATTCAGAATATCATCTTAGATCAACAGATACAATGTCTTTCCCATCACTTGATGATAGTAGCTCTTCATTTAAAGAGAAAGATAGTCACTTGGAGTTGGCAGAAAGATTAGGAAATTTGAGAAAGTATGTGGCTACTAAAATTGCTTCACAAGTGAGAAAAACTGATTTGGAAATGTACTTAGAAGAAAAGGCTTTTCCCGATCAAGGAAATTTTGACATATTGGCATGGTGGAGGTTTGCTGGACCAAAATTTCCAACTTTATCACTAATAGTTCGAGATCTTTTAGCCATCCCTGTGTCTACAGTTGCATCTGAAGCTACTTTTAGCACTGGTGGTAGAGTTCTTGATCAATATCGATCTTCAATGCTACCAAGTACAGTGGAGGCCATTGTATGCACTCAAGATTGGATTAGAAATGAAATTCGAGGTAAATTTAGTTGTCATTTATTTAACTTATTAATATATATTTATTCAATGTTTAACTTTATCTTTCCTTGTTTTTGTTACAGAGCAAAATGTAAATGAGCAACATCTTGGTACCATATCAAATGAAGTTGATGATGGACATGAGATTGGAACAATAGAAGCAATAGGCATTGTAGCTTTAGGAGAGGATGATTGAGGTAAAAAAAATACAATATTATCTCAGAAAATAAAAAATACAATCTTTAGGATTGTTTTGACCTTATAGGATTGTTTTGTTTTGAATCCTGTTTAGTTTGATAGTTTCTTTGTATTACTTTTTACATGCTTGTAATATCACTCATCAGTGTCTTTCCTTGAATTCTAACAGGTTATGATCTCATCTTTTGTGATTGTAAGTTCAGAAGTGTTTAAATAGGTAATATCTGTATATTCTATATTGTCATTAAAGAAAAATAGATAGAGAAATTTATGAATTCACTGACTATTCACCATGTGCATTCAATAGTCCTATGTAATAGCTTAATCGGGAAATGTAGTGAACTACAAGACTTAGAATTAAATGGCAAAGACAACTTATGGAGTTAGATATATATACACTGTATCAGATAAGTAGGCATTTGCCATGTAACTCATGGAGAAACAAGGGTAGAGTAGAGGTGTTTTTTGCCCGTGGAGAGAGAGGGAGGGAGAGTCAAGACAACAAGGATTTTTCATTTTTGTAAATTTGATTAGGTCAAATAGTAGGGGAGAGAAATTCCAAGCATTTAAGAGAGTGTGTTGAAAGAGAGGTACGAGGGAGCTAGTGGGTTAACTGTGAGACTGTGATGTCTTGTTGTCTACAGGGATGTTGAGTCATTTTCCATGGTTTCTGAATTCTGACAGAAACAACAGAATATTTAGCAAGTAGAATATTTTCAGATAAGTAGGCTTTACAGAACAACAAGTGTCAGAAAACGCACTCATATTCCCAAGATCACCTGTTCCAGTAGAATATTTTCAATCTCCTCAGTGTCCTATATACATTGTATCAGATAAGTAGGCTTTACAGAACAACAAGTGGCAGAAAAAATAGATTATCTCAAACAAAAATACAGAGACCAGTGAAACTTTTCAAACATGCCACTACTTGATGTTTATGTTATCTATAGAAAATGCAACGATAGACACTAAAATGAGAATCAAAGATATAATAATAATAGATGCTTAGGATCTTGTTGTTGATTTGTCTTAAGGTCTTGTTTCCATTTTGAAATGCTTGATGATTTGGGAGGATGGCAACATTGTGAGAGATGTTGAAATGCTGAAATTCTTTACTTTTTAGATGTCTTTTTTTATACTATATAGATGCTTTCTCTCAACTTTGATTATGATTATATGCAAGCAATTCCTCTAAAAAGATTGTGGGGATCATATGTAGAACAAACTGGTTAAAATCTGAAACAAGCTGTGGACGTATAGAGAGAATTCATATGATTCGAAAAAAAAATGTGTATTGAGCTTCTTGTTATTTAAACTTTTTGAGTGTGTTTTTTTTAATAAGCTGGTTTCCTTTATGGATGTACTGGTAGTTATTTTTTTTGAAGAATGAGTATTGAACTTCTTGTTATTTGAACTATTTTTTTCTGGTTATTCCTTTATAGATGTATTGGTTGTTATTTTTTTCTGAAGAGTGTGTTTTTTGTTATGAATGTATTTTGTTCATGATATATGTGTATTGACAAAAAAATATTTAACATGTTTATTTACAATGTTTTTGGTTTAAATAAAAAGTTAATTTTTTCAAAAAAAATGAAAAAAGATTGGAGGACCCATTAGACCCGAGACCCGGACCCCGACCCAGACCCAGACCCATTATCTTTAAAGGTCTAAGTCTGGATCTGGGTCTTGATTTTAAAACGCAGACCCAGACCCGTGAAATAAGGTGGGTTTCGGTCTGGGTATAGGTAGACTCGACTCGGACCCGACCCATTGCCACCTGTAACCGCTAGTTGTCTAATATGTGCAAAGAGTGCGTGAGGTCAGTCTATGTGGTTTGGGAGCCTCGACCCATGCCAAAGCAGTGGAACGGTGGTGCGTTGGGAGCCTCGACCCTACCATAGCATGGGTTGTACCCTCTACTAACACCAACACGACCCCAGACAAGGAGGGACAGTCCAGCATTGAATACCACGCCAAAGCTATAGGACAAGACAACTGGAACTGGCCTTCGCAAACTATAGGTGGACTTAGAGGAGAGAAATGCATGCTCCTATATGATTCAATCATGCGATATGCTTTTGTGTCTTTTACTTGCATTTTATTAACCAGAGGGGAAAGGAGTTCAAATTGGTCTCGAGTTTTGCCTTATTAATTGCTTCTCTATGTTTGTGTGTTTTATTTTAAACCAGAAGGGGAAGGCAAACGCGTCTCTATTCTCCTAGTCATGTCAAATGCAAAAAGGGAAGAAAACACACAAGTAAGGCAAACAAGCAAAAGACATGATCATGGCATGTCCAAGTGTCATGATATCATGATAGTGAAAGGATAAAAACATCGAACACATCATAAAGCATATATCATGGCATGTGTGTTGTGATGTGGACAGATTATCTTGGTGTAAAGTAAAATATACATCATCCATAAGGCATAATATTTCAAGTGCATACAAGAAGAAACATGCAAGCAAGCAAGAACCAAAAACGAAAGTCGGAGTCTGCCTATTTCCCTAGCGGAGTCGCCAGTTCCTGTGACCATGCTGGTGGAGTAGGAACCGGCTCCCTGACGCGATTTAAGACCATGCGGGAGTCAATAGGGCCACGGTGAGTCTGGTGGTTCCGAGTGGAAAAAGAGATGACTCGAAAACACCAGAAAATGAGCAAAAACGAAAACCTGGATTCGCCACCAAGTCTATTCAAAACGTAAAGATGAGGAAAACCGTATCGAAAGATCAAAAATGTGAAATCAAATGCAAAAAGGAAGACTCATGCCAAATGGATTCGACACACGGATCATTGCGAACCAGAGAAAGGGTAAGGACTCCTATTACGTGCGGGGAAGGTGTTAGGCACCCCTGCACACCCGATGAGTCGGTCTTTCTCGGTATCTCGCTCGCGTGCATGGGAATGTAGGCGTTTGATGCCGATTAATGGGGTATATGGATGATGCTAGGAAAACAAATCATATAACCAAAGCAGTGAAATTTAAACTAAAAGAAACCATGATCAAGTCAGGAAACAACAAGTAAAACACAAGATGGAAACCAGGCGGACCCACTAACTAGGATGGATTGGGGTTACCCCCTGAACGACCCGCGCATGTACCACACGCGCGTCGCTCGCGCAGCTCAGACATGCGTGCCCAGACATCCCACGACCATTAGCCATCATGGCCATACCCACAACACAAAGGTACCACATCAGAGGGCCAATAAGATGTGAACGAAAATGGACAGTGAGGGGGGCACAAAAGCCAAGAAACCGAGAATCCAACATATGCGGAAAACTAAAAGAAAACAATGGAAAACACACGTTTTAAATACATCAGAAGGTGAAAACCATGCAAGGGATAACAAAAGATGCATGAATGGCCTATGAGAACAGGGCCAGGCCACGCCTGCCACCTTCCTCGCTTCCTCCCCGGACGACGGAGTAATTCTAGGCAGCAGGGCACGTCTGGGAGCTTGGGGGGACTGCCATGATGCAATGGGTATGCAAGGAAATCAAAGAGATGCAAAGGGGAATCCTCCCCACCTCAACATCATCGACGTCAACGTCGACCTCCCTCCGGCAAGCCTCCACTGGAGGTTCCGGCTCGAGAGGCGACTTAGTGGCCCAGGGGAGCGAGAGGAGAAGGGGATGCGTCGTCGGGACGAGTCAAGCCAAGTGCTCAGTGGTCGTAGCCTCACACCAGCGTGGGTCAACCGTCGACAGGGAAGAGTACGAAATGCAACGAGGCAGTAGAGAAAACCACGAGAAACGATGCGGAAAGATCAAATTCACGCTTCTAGGCTAGCCTCTGGTAAGATGGAAAGAGAATGTTACCTGTTGGTGGCCTTGGACATCGTCGGTGTTGGTAGACGGCAAGCACTGGCGAGGGGGATGGACACAGTGACTGGGCGGCTAGGGAGGTTTCGAAGGTTGCCGGGGTCGGTCATGGATTGTGTGGGATGCTCACCGGAGGTGGAGGAAGAAGTTGGCTCAGAGTTGGGCATTGGGTTCACACTGTTCGACCAGGGTGCTCTCTCAATTCTCTCCCAGTTCTCCTTGCGCAAATGGCTGGGAAAAGTCCTCCTCTCCCTCGCGAATGCTCTGGTCCCCCCTGGTTGAGGGTGCTCTCCACCGTTTTGGTTGGTCGCTCTGGCGTGGTAGGTGGAGAATGGCAGGGCGTGGCTCGGGGATGTCAGGCGTGGCAGGGGAAGGCTCGCCGGCGCCACTGCAAGCCTTGCGTGTTGGAGGAGGCGACGCAGGGCGTGGGTGGCTGATGACAGGGTTGAGGGATGTCAGGCACGTCGAGGGACATGTCGTGGTTTCGTGCGTAATGCCGCTCATACGAGGTACGAGGTCGTACGACGAAAGCGACCAGTCAGGCGGCGCCCGTAATGCTGCCCTGGCCTTGATGTGCGCTTGGGCTGCGCATGCGGGCCGCGCGTGTCGTTTGGGCCAGAGCACACGACGGGATTTTAGGTTTTGGGCTTAATTGGTTATGGCTAATTAGGTGTTTTCTGGGTTGGTTTAGGTGTATGAACCTGGTTGGGGAATTGGGGAAAATCCAAGTCAGTCGTTTTGTTGTGCTTTCCGCCAGGTCTGTCTACCAACACTAGCCAGAAACCGGAGTGTCTACAGTATGATTCTACGGTCTCATGGTACCATTCAAAAATCATGGAAAACAATTTTCAAATCCATATGTAATCTTTTTTCAAAATCGTTTTCCAAATATTTTTATATCGCAAATCATCCTTAGAATAAAAACCATGATTAAATCACCAAAGTACAAGCCAAACCATCACTGTGGGGTCTTGTTGACCCATCTGCGCTAGCGAACTGCAAGACCAACCCATAGTAGCCACCAGCAAGACTGGCCCGCAATAGAGACCCACAAGTGTCCCTTTAATAGACAAACCAAATCAGTTATAGACGAAACCCAACAATCTCCTAATCTCCTGAAGTAGAGACTTGCAGCTATTGCTCCACGAGTCCCCATAAATCCTACAAAATTTACCAAATCGAAGAACTCGAAGTCATCTACCATTTGGAACAAAAATCACAAGAATCTGTGTAACAATCCATATTGAAAACAACACTTTGGGCCAAATATTTCACTTGGACTGTCGGATTGTTGGATGTTGAGCTCCTTGTGTTTGATGTAAAATGTAGCTCTAGTAGTATTCTACGCTTGAATTGGTAGAGTTCTGACTTCCTCGGTGTTAGACGTGGTGTGTAGTGTATCTTATATTAGACACATGAATGCACGTATTTAACACCAATGGTCTATTAAGGGTCACGTGCAACTTTTAAGTGCAACATTTTCACGTACTTTTCTAACACAAATGGTTGGCACAAAAGCTACAGATTTCAGAACACAGGACTTAAGCATCTTTTATATAGTTTTGGCGTCACAGCTTGGTTTTGGACACCATGTCTTGGTGTTCTAAGATTGAGTTGCTAAGTGTACCCTCATGGGGACCTTAAGAATTATTTCGGAGTTGTGGTGGTTGTTGGTGAGCCCTAGCAGCTAGTTTCCCTCTGACACGAGCCACTTGAGTTGTAAGTGGTTGCATGGTTGTGTTTGGGTGTTTGTGACTCTACTTGAGGGTGGCTTCATTCATAAGCTACTCGAGAATCTTCCTCTATAAACCACTCATGAGTCTTTTTCTAGAAACCACGTGTGAATCTTCTTCGAAAAGCCACTTGTAAGTCTTCCTTCGAAAGCTACTTGTGAGTCTTCCTTTGGAAGCCACTTGTGAAACTTTTTCGAGAAGTCACTCATAAGTCTTCCTCTGAAAGCCACTTGTGAATCTTATTTAAGAAGCTACTCATGAAGCATCTTTTGTAAGTCATTTGTGAAGCTTTTTTCGTAAACTACTGGTAAAGCTTCTTCCGTAAGCCATTTAGGAAGCTTCCTTCGTAAGCCACTTGAAATCTATATAAAGAGGTGGAGAGGGGAGAAGAAGAGGAGAAGGAGAAGAGAAAGGAAGAGAGAGTAAGGGAGAGGGAGAAAATCTGGATTCGCAAGAGATGGTGTCATTGTCGTCCATGTCCGTAAGTGAAAGGTACACATTCTGTAGACTCTTTCATTTTAAAGTCAATTTTAGATTGTAGGAGCATGGTAGTATGATTTTGTAATGTGGATATTTAGAAGATTTTTAAAAGATTTATGGTAGCTTTCATGACCATTAATGGCGTTGAGTGCACTGTTTGGATGAATAGTGTTCGTAGGTTTTGCTTAATGATTTCTTGTGATCTGTTAGTCGGATCTTCGTGTTTTTGGTACCAAATTGTAAAGTTCATTGAAATCTTAAGTTTAGTGTATTATTTATAATTTTTGGATAAAGAATAGACTTTTAGTATCAAAAGTTTAATTGTGATTAATCGATGAAAAGTGTTTGGGTATTTTATGTTTTAACCCCTCAAGTTTGTGTAAATTATTTTTAGGTCCCTAGCCTTGTGATAAATTTACTTTAGTCCTTAAATTTTATAGCAATTACTTCTTAGTCTTTGAATTCTGTAGAATTTACCTTTTGGTCCCTAAACTTTGTTGAAATTATGTTTAGTCCTTGGATTTTGTATAAATTACATTTTAAGTCCTTAATGACTTATTCTAGGAGATTTCTAGTATGTTTAGTATTATATTAACCTTGTGGGCAGCTATGGCATAATGATGATTAGAAAAATCACTAAAAATGACTTAGTAATTACTTAAAACATATTAGCAAGATCCCATTAGGCTATAAAAAACTATACAACTTAGAAATACTAAATTTTTTTTCTTAATGGTTTAGAATGGACTTTAGGATTAATGTTTAATCCTAGGAGTAGATAATTAGTATGGTTTTGGTGTAGTGCAACGAATAATATATTCAATGGCACTGTTTGGGTGTTGGCACAGCTGATTGTGGCTCATGTGAGACACATGCCAGTAGGCACCTTACACTCTAATATAAGAACTTAGAGTTTTGGATATGTTTGGTGTTTAGTGTCCGATTTTGTAAATTAATGGGACTTTGTGACCTTTGTTTTGGGCTTTGTGTGGTCCTTTTTAGGTGAGCTTCATATCCCAAAGGGTGCTTTTGAGTTTGTTTTGGAAATATACTTTCAAATTGTTTTCAAAGGAATTTGAGGAAAAATATTAATGTTTTAGAAAAGGTGATTCTCCAAGGATTTGAAAAGTGGTTCAAAGCATGTAATTTTCGTTGCAGTTTTGTCGTGTTGTGTTTGGCACAGTGTCTTGTGATACTTTGGAGTTGGCTTTCGAAATATTTTTCAAAATGATTTTCCAAAAAGATTTTGAAAAGGAAATGCATAGTTTTACAAAGGTTTTGAAAAGAGGTTTTGGTAATTTTCTGCTTGTGGTGAACTAAGAGATCGAAGGGTCATGTTGGTGGAACCAGAGGATGTTGGCTACATTCCTGGTTGGTTGAGTGCGTCGCTTAGGTTAAGGTCTTGAGACCAAGAGGTTGAGGTAAGTGTTCGTCGAATCCTGGAGGTATAATACTCCTTGATTGTCGTTCATGAGGCTAAGGCTAAGGTTTACCGGTTGAGGTGTCATTCGTACCTAGTGGTATTATGATAGTGGACTCAAATGATATGAGACCGCTGTGTAACTAACATGATATCATGGTTGCTATGGGTGCCGAGACCCAAGGTACCATCCGTACCTAGTGGTATCGTGGTAGTAGACTCGAGAGGTATAAGATTCCTACGTAGTTGCGTGTAATACCTTGATTGTTATGAGTATTGAGGTGCTAGTGGGTGCTGATTGAACCTAGGAAGTAAGGAGCCTTCAGGGGTTTGAGCACTGTGTAGGACGTCAAGAGGATGTACCCTGTGGTTTGTCCTTAGAGAGGGACAACTCGCCTAGGTGTAAGGTGAGCAGACATTCCTAGTATGTGGTTAGCCTTTCAACGGTCCTGCAGATGGTGTGACAGCAGGATGGGCAGACTCTTCCACAAGATGATTTTCCATGGCAGTGCAGATACCGTGGTCGCTCCTCGGTAGACTGCTTATTGCCAGTGTCAATTGCTTGACTTCGAGGAGCATGACGCAATGTATTTGACTTGCGGTTGTGGTGTTGTGCTTGTGTGGCGAGGTGCTTTACGATAGAGTGGTATTGTTGATTTATAGTAGCTACGCTAAAGTAGTGTTGTGGCTTTTGTTGTGCCTTGGTTCAGAGAATCAGACTTTGGTCTAAAGTAGACTGTGGTTTTAGAGTAAAGACTCTGTTTTCGTTTTTGTGTAGTTTTGTGATTACTGTGGTGGGTGTTTTGGATGCTATAGAGTATTCAAACACTGTTGATTGTCTAGTCCGCACAAAGAGTGCGTGGAATCAAGTTGTGTGTTTTTTGGTGCTTTTGGTGTCTTTTTAAACTTGATTTGGCAAGAGTAGCCATTTCAAGTATATGCATAAAAGATTTTCAAAGAACATGCATATAGTTTTGAAAGGAAAAGAGAAAAGTGATTTTAAACGCATGTTTCAAATGTTTTTGCTTTGTGCTGGGTAATAGAGGTTTGTTGTGGTGTTGTGGCATTCAGATGAGATGCCAAAGTTTGCTTCTTGATATAATTTGTCGAGTCATGTGGTGTGTTTTTTAGGTGAGTTCACTACAAGAAATTTGATTATAGACAACAATGATTTGGTAATGGAATATATTCGTTATAAAATTTATAATTTTCAGTAAAAAATCAGTTACCCTTTGTTTTTCAGGAACTCCTCTAAAACTAATATAAGAGAATCTGATGCCAAATGTTGTTTGCAACGCATCTATTTGTGTTTGTGGATTCCCTTCAAATTCTTGGTGGAAAAATAGTTTAGCAACTAAAAAAATCGTTTTTAAATTTACATAA
>JAMKQA010001973.1:0-11604 GCA_024699735.1 Posidonia australis | reverse complement strand
CAAAAGCAAAGGGCTCTAGCTTCTCGGGGATAGAGAAGTGGGAAGAGTAAGGTAGCAGTTGGTGGTGTAGCCAACAAGTAAGTCCGTTTATTTTATTTAATACAGGAAAAATCTCAAGAGGGTCTTAAGGAGTGGACTAGGCGGGGTTGCCGAACCACTATAAATCCTTTGTGCATATCAATTTCTCTCATCCTCTTCTTGTATGTTTATTAGTTCCATAAGTAGAAAATCTTGATTAAATTTAGTTATTGATATCCATTGTATGCAATTAATATTAAATTACGAAAAGTAGTAAAAGTAATTCTGAAATTGATAATTCTCTATTCACCCCCCTCTAGAGAGGCCTTTTGATCCAACAGTGGCGGCGTGGATGAACGGTGGCGGCATGGAGGAAGAGGCGAGATCGGCGACGATATGGAGGAAGAGGCAAGATCGGCGGCCGTGTGGAGGAGTCGATCTGAGCTTCGACCGGAGTGGATGAACGATGGCGGCGACACGACATGGAGGAGGAGGCGATCCGTCTGGAGACTGCAGGTGAGATCGACGGTGGCGTGGAGGTGAACCAGAGAAGGGGAGCAAGCGGCGATCTCTAGTCGGGCAGCACTGCAGCAGGCGGCAGTCGCGAGTGGGGAAGAAATAAGGGCATCGTTCGTTCACTTGTTCAGCCTAAATGGGCTACTTATATATATTTATATTTTTTAAATATTTAATAACTAATATATATATATATACATATATAATCTATATTAGTATATTATATTCGGTTCGGTTCGGTTAAACCGTCCTTAAAACCACAAACTGAACTATATGGTTCGGTTTGGAGATATTTCAAACCGAACCAAACCACTAGATTTAAAAAACTGAACCGAACCACTAAAAATGGTTCAGTTCGGTTCGATTTATCGGTTTAGATGGTTTAGATGTCCACCCCTACATGTAAGCCACCAATCAAATCCATTTGAACAATTTTTGAAATTTAGAGAAAGACTATAGATGGCAAGTACAGTGTTACCTAACTCAATAAATCTGTCATCCCAACCTATGAGAATGCCTCCAGAGGCTCCCATAGAGGGAAGGTGTGACCATATATTGATTTTCCCTCCTCCTAGGGATCTAAGTGTGCTTGGGGAAAATGTTTCTTTCTTTGTTTCACTCAGAATAATAATGTCACACATATTAGACCTAATGAAATTACGAACTGCTCTTTTCTTTCCACTTGTCCCTAAACCTCTTACATTCCATGCTACTATAATCATTAAGTACTTGGGGACAAACGTAGAGAATTTTATTTCTCAACTTTATTGAAGCAAGCATCTAGATTAATGTGTGACAGACGCTGATCTTCCTTGATTAGGTTGAAGAAGCTCTCAGTTTCTTCCAAGGAATTATGAGAAAAACCAATTTTACCACAAAATGATTGAAATTGTTCATAAGAGTCCCAACAAAGTGAATCATTCAATAAGGTATCTGTGTCTGTATTGTCTATTATGCTTTCAAGAGAATAGGTAACAGAGGATGCAGAATTGATGTTATACTGAGTATTAACACTTGAAGCAATGGAAATGATATTACCTAGGGCATGAACAGGAGTGGCCCGATGAGAGGGGTGATGTTCAGTGTTAAAGTTGCCCAAATCATCTTTCTCCAAACAGTCAAAAAATCGCCAACACTTTCTTGAACTTGGTTATGGAGATGTTTCGAGTCCTGATCTCAACCTCCACGAATTTAGATCTTTCTGTTGCTGCTTGCTTCCCTACCACTTAAGGAGTTATAGTAAGGGTCGTTTCAGTAGAGAGGTTGGGTGAAGTACTGCAGAATCCTCCAGAGGATGATAGGGAGGTGGTAGGTAAGAGACTAGCAGTATTTGAAGATGGTATAAACTGAGAGGTCAGATCAGAGGACCTGGTCTAGACATTCTTCCTATTCCTGGGGACTTTTCCACCCTTAGCACCTCTCCAACTCTTATTGTTCTTAATTAATGGTTTCCTAATGGGGTTAAGGCCTCTGGATTCTGAAGAGATAGAAGATGGTTGCTTCGGCCAAGCAGAAATAGGTTTTGGGATAGTGGGGGAGGGTGTGCAAATGTCCCAACTACGCCTATATTTAATAGGATAGACTGTTTTACCAAATGCAAAGAATTTAGAGCCAGGAATGTCTTTACCTGAATGAATTCTCACTCTGATTATCGCAAATCCCAGATACTTAACGCGGTCAATGGAAAGATCGACCTCAAGAAGATCTGCAAACTCAGATACCATATGGTGAAATACATCTACATTCCACAAATGGTGTGGAGTCCCTTCCAATATAATCCAGACCCCTTCTTCCCTAAGAGTGAAAACCGCGTTGGAGTTGGGGGACCAAGGAATAAAGGAAGAAGAGAGTATTTAGAGAGAAGACCCATACATACTGAGGGTTTCGATTCTGATTATGGGGGAAGGGAATTTCAAAAGGAACTTGCCTAGGGAGAAATCCTTAACTTCGATCTCAGAAGGAGATGGCCAGTTGCTAGAGATTTGATTTTCCAGGATTTCTTTAGTGAGTTATGTAGAGTGCGTTGTAACTATGGCGCAGCAGGAAAGGGATAAAAAGAGCTCACAGGTGGCCTCAAAGGGTGGGATGATGTTAGGATTATGAGGAGAAAGGCTCGTCATGGTGGGAGCAGAGGGAGAGAGGTATGTCAGTGTCTGAAGAAATTTACAAATCGCCATAGAGTGGGATGAGGAGCTGCACTTGAAGCAGGAACCAGAAAATTTACAAAATCTTTTAGAATGACCACGGAGACCGCAGCTAAAGCATCGTCCAGTTAAGCGACAGAATCTTACTAGTGGAGAGCAGATTTTTCTTCTAGTCACCAACTCCCACCCTTCCTCCTTAGTTTCCTCAAACTAGGTGGGAATATCTTCTACTTTCCGAGAATAGCTAGAAGACTGAGTGAGATAGAGGAGAAGCTAAGGTGGCAAAGCGAGTGCCAATGAGAGGAGGAAGAAAATCGTTTTTGTCAGAAAAAATGTCTATGTCAAGAATTTGGGTCAAGATTTCCACTGATTCATAAAAGTATTGTTGAGTGGGATTTGAACAATTCTTTTTTTTACACATTTTTCCAAAACATTGATTACAAGAAGAGACAGGACGGTGATACGAATCGCTTGTGTCAAACGAAACACCAGTTTTACTATGGAAGTCAGAATGTCCTGCCGAATAATTCATATGTTCATTAATGTCTAATTCCACTTATTCATTAGTGAGCAAAGAATTGTTGTCAATATTAACTAGGCAATAAGGGTAATAATGATGGAAAGCCTTGATGTTATTATTAATAATCGGTGGTTGATAAATAGTGTAACTCCACACAGAACTCGAAGAGGCTTCTGTGATATCAGAGGACGTGTTAGAGTCTCGAGAGACCCGAAACTCCTTCGTCATCCTCAAACAAGCTGAGAAATCGGTGGTCTGACGACAACCAATCAGAGAAATCTCCCTAGCCAGGAAAACGGACTTGGCCAGGGGATCATTAAAAGACAAAGAACAGTAGTCTAAATAACTAATATCCTCTGAATCACAAGAGGACGAGCAATCATGAGTCAAAACTCCAGCTGAAGAATCAGCATTAAGATCTGAACTTAAATCACCGTAAAAAAATACCAAAAAGCAATTGTTCTCACAAATAGAAGAATCCATATTCAGATCCACACACAGATAGCAGCAATTAAGATTATTAAGCCAACTAAAAGATATCTCAGTGATACAAAAGAAACAGTCCATGATCACATCTATTTTATTCACAGAGGCTAAAGAGCATGAAGAAATATCGCAAAGAAGTGATCGCAGAGAGCCAGATCTTAGCTGAAGAGCCACAAAACGTCCTAGAAAGGGTGGAAACCCCGAGGACACCAAGGTTGGACTTCCGTCAACCCAGGACATGGCAGATCTACCAGGGGGTAGATGATAATGCCGGATCTGAAAGGGGGGAAGCAAGTTTCTTCCCAAAACTGCATACCTGCAAGGGGGAGAATGACGGCGAGGATCTTAGTTTCTCCGAGCGCCGGTACTCCCACGCAGTAGCCAAAGACAAGGGTTCGTCCTCCTTCAGGAGACGGGCCTTGAAAGCCTCCCTATTAAAGCACATTGCTTGGTGGAGAAGCTCACGGGGGCGAGAGGGGTTTCGCCGGTGAGGTCGTCTATTTCTCTCTTTTTTTTCTTTACAGAAGTTAACTATTCAAAAGCTATCTATAAGCAGTTCTAAACGGACTAGGATGATGTAGTCTATACCCTTTATTCAAGTGTAGAATCATAGAACAAAATATCTGATTTATCAGATCCTATAAGATTCCATTATAGTCTATGATTTATTAGATTTCAAACCATCAGAAATATAACATTCAAATAATAAAAAATAATGAAGAATTACAAGAAACAAGACTGAAAATAGACTCGCTTATATTATAGTTTGAACACACAATGAAAAATCATCCTAGTGCACAACTAAGTACCTTATCTTTCTTAATCATTATTTGAGCATGTTCCTTGGAGAACTTAAGACAACAAACAGTATATAGTATTCCACGAGAAAGCTAGGACCAAAGAGATATTCCAAAATGAATGGAAACAAAAAATGGGTAATCGTTTGAGACTAACCGTAAATTTGTGATGTTGTGTCAAGCAACAATAACTAGTATGATTTTACATAATCAAGACTAAGTATTGACAATATTATGGTTTTAAATATGAGCTAGATTTATTTCCATTTAACATGTTATGACATTAAACATGTCAACACCGTGTCAAATCAGTTCCATTCATGCTAACCACAGCTACAATACTGACAAAATGAAGTTTGTTCTTTGGCGACCAACAACGCCAACCTCGAGACTATCAAAATAATCAACACCAGACCTACAGAGAGAAGCAAAAAATGTGAAAGAGAAACATAATATTAATAATAATAGTTAGATTGTTTCTAGATCACAAGTAAATTAATGCTCTCTCGGTAGAATTGTGTTTTTTTTTCACTTATAATAATAGCTAGATATATTAAGAATAGGAATCAGGAATATAAATCTTCTTGAGTTTTTATATGATTATCTCATAACAATGGTAAGTGTAAAGAGTGGGTCTTCGGATGAAGAGCTAACAACGACGGATCAAAGATGTAGAAGCAAAAGCTGCAAATAGTCCTTGTCATTGTCACAAAATGCAACTATAGTAATCAATTTTTAAATCTAGTATTAAATTCAGATTTTGTCCGTATTCTTTTCTATTTGCATTCGTTTCAAATTCCAGGAAAAACTAATAGAAAGAATTAGTTTTATCCAGGAATAATTTAATTCATATATGATTTATTTTTGTGTCATGCATATTCATAATTATCATATTTTCCAAATTGGTAGTCTATTTCTACATCTGATTTGAAGTAAAGTGAAGGTAGGGTTGACTAAGTCTGCAACTACTTAGTCTAGTGGTAAAGTCTTTTTGTGGTTGTACGAGAGAGAATTGACTTGTACAGACATCATATATATTATATCACTTAATGGTCAAGTTTTTAAGTATAATATATATTAAGTTTTTAAACATGCATTGGTTGACTAAGAAATTCAAGCACACCTCTGGAGAAGCAGTTGAACCGCTGAGCAGCCTCGCCAACAAGTCAACAACCAACCCTTTCTTCCACTCTTCCCTCGAGAAAAAGCGCACACATACACAACAAACTCTCTCCTTTCCAACCAATGCATGCATATATAGGTAAAGAAACTCAAAGGAACGCCAACAACCAAATCTACCATGTGCCACACGGCATGCCACCATTAACTCCCAAAACCCTATAAATACACAATCCCTAAATACCTCACTCTCATCACAACAGCTGTCCTCTCGTCTCTTGTTCTATCAGACTATCACCAGCAACCATGGCCTCCATGACCAGTTTCTTGCTCATGGTCGGCCTCATTGCCTTGACGCTTTCTGGCAGTCGAGCAGCCCGTCACCTGTCGGAGGTACCAGAAACGAAACCCAAATTGCCACCTATGCCAGAGATTCCCAAACTGCCAATGCCAGAGTTGCCGCCATTGCCAAAAGTGCCCGAGTTCCCAAAGCCGGAACTGCCACCACTACCGAAGAAGCCGGAATTTCCCATGCCGGAATTTCCCATGCCTGAATTGCCACCAATGCCGGAAATCCCCACTTTCCCAAAGGCAAAACTTCCGCCACTTCCAACCATACCCTAGATCCCAAGTAAACCAACCCCATGATGTATACATGCATGCGTGCAGTACCATTGGACAAGTTAGTGCTACGGGCGTTGCAGATGAACGTTGGAGCCTTTCTTTCTGTTCTTTCTCTGTGGGTTAATTTGTATCTTAAATTTTTATAATGGTTTCTGTGTGGGCGTGCGTTTTATATATTTGTCGTCTCGTGCGATCGTGTCATTTAGTGTGTATCGTGAACTGCTTCTTGCTTATATGTAAGTCTGATCACTTCGCAATGTAATCATAATGGTGATATGTATTTTTCGCTTGTATATCATGTGTGAGGATTTCATGCGTGTACTATCCTACATGGTCGATTTCATTGGTGCTGATTCTCTAGCTAGCTCTATGTTTGCTACATGGGACGTACGAGCTTCTTGCCCACCATCAACGATTTAGGAGAAAACAATACATAATAAGAAAGCTCTGCATGCTAATAAAACTTAAATACAAGTATATGCATGACATATATGGTTTTTTTACACAAATTATACATATGCTTTTCAGCACTGCCACAAATAATCAAAGCTAGAGAGATAAGAGAAGCGAAGAAGTAAACGAGAAACTTAATAGTTATAATAGATTAATTATTCCAAATTAATTTACTCTCGCTGAAATTGTACTCTTTTTGTCTTTAAAAAACCTTAAATAGAGAACGAGAGCCACTATACACGAGTTCATTTTAGGCCGAAGTCAAATCATTACCTATGACTTCGTTACAGGTTGAAGTCAAACTATCACCCACAACTTCATTACGGATTAAAATCAAATCATTCTCTATGACTTCGTTACGAGTACTGGATGTCAAACCTTTCTCGACAACTTTGTTATTTGTCGAAGCCAAACCTTTCTCACAATTCTTCTCCACAAACCAAAGAAGATAATAAATGTTATCTTAGAGTACAAGTGCAAATATCTAGTATCAAGAAGCAATAGCACTATTGGGAATTTCATTGAAGAGTTTTGAATCATTGGAACTAGAGAAAGAAGGAGGCAAAACATATACTCTACAAGTGACTTTTATGCATTGGCCAAGAAAAGGTAGTGATAGGTTTTATGTAAAGGCCTTGTGTATACTCCTTAAAGAGGAATTAAAATATCTAAATGTAGGAAAAAGAAAATAGATCTATGAGATAAAAGGTAGGCTTATCAAATTCAAAGACTAATTTAAAATATAACTGTGACCATGCCAATCCAGGAGTCTAACGCAGAGTCGTGCCAGAGGAAGGAGATTACAGCCATGCCAAGATGACGAAGGCGCAAGATAGGATAAAACAAAAAGAAAAAGAGTCGCCACCTAGTCTTTTAAGGGAAAGACGAAAAAAACCAGAAAAGATTGAATGCATGAGATGCAGATGCGAAGGCCAGATGTTTGCTAACCAGAGGATGGGTAAAAATTCCTACTACGCACGAGGAAGGTATTAGGCACCCTCGTACGTCCGAGGAATTCGATCTTTCTAGTGTAAATCACTTGCTAAAGGTTGAATGAGTGCTTGTTAAACCTAGATCATGCTCTAACATGCTAACATGTATGCCATGACAAAACTGGATGGATGTGCATGATGGTATGCGAAAATTGCGAAAAAATCCACATAAAATGACAAAATCGCAAAGTATGACACGACAGAAAATTACATAAAATGACGTTGTTTGTGAACAGAATGCACCGGAAAACCATACTGATGTCAAAAAGGTAAAAAGTGGGATCAACTTGAGTCCTTGGAATCAAAAAAAGGTCATGAAATCAAAAAGGAGAAAATAAACTGCAAATGGACTAATGTGGGCCTTTCGGTCAATTCGTGTACGCCCTCGACGATGAAATCTAAATCAAATCGAAGGATTCCGAAAGATAAGAGTAAAGGAAATCAAATCAAATGTCGGATGATGGACTCCGAAAACAAAATAAAGGAAAATCCACGAAAGCAAGACATGAGATGCAGGCTCGCTTAAAAAAGAGGGACCGATGCGCAAATGTGATGAAAATTATATGAAATGGATGAATAAGTGCCTAAATGTGTAAAAAGTGCTAAAGGATGGCTTGGACAAAGATTAGGTAAGGCTGAGTGCGAAAACCAAAATGTGTGCACATCGATTAGGGACACAGGGGCAATTTGGTCATTTGGATGGCTAGATGTGATAAATGCGTGCATGGGGATGATACATGATCTAAGTCATGTCAAAATGTGCACAAAACATCTAGAAAGTGTTATTTGCAATAAAACATGGAGGGAAAAACACAATAAAATGATGTAAACGCAATAAATGACAAACACAAAGATCGAAATGCAAAATTCATAAAAGGATGAGAATCTGGATCAAAAATGTATTCATGTCTTCTATTCCAACATGAAAATAATGGATCAACTGTGCATGTAGCACTGAGATATGTGAAAACTAACCTAGGTAGTTTCTTAGAAACTCAGGCTCTAAAGTGTAAAATTCACACATGAATGCGAATGTGATCAAAATATGAAACTAAAGATTGATTTTCAATGTAGACATGACTTTCAAATGGAATCTATGATTAAATGTAAAAATACGAAATGCAATGAATGAAAAATGTCAAAAGTATACAAGAAAACATTTAAAACTTAAATGATGGATTTAAAATTAATCTAAGAGTCTAGATGTAAACTTTTTGTGCTCAGGAATTGTTTGCTAATAATCCATGGGGCTGCATGCAAATTTACAGGGTTTGAATGTGATAAAAACTAGACTTGTATGTTGATCAGTGCAATTATAAAATTTCTTAGGGTCCAAGATGCAAAATGCATAAAGAAAACTTATTTCTAAAAGTTCTGGGGGCTCAAAGCAAAATATCAGGACCTAATTATAGAGAAAATATAGATGCAGGGATTTAAGAATGATAAAACATGTATAAAGAGAACTAAAAATAAAAGTCAAAAGTAATAGGATAAAGATTGCAATATTCACAAGAATAATAAAGAAACAAAAGATTACACTAGAGGATGTACTCACAATATAATAACGAGGACTTTACGATAACATGTCCAGACTATAGTCTCGCAACAGTACCCTAAAATTATAAACACTCCCCTCACCCACTGCCCTCTCGTCTCTTGACTCTCTTCTCCTCTCTCACCACCACCTCCGCCGCCATCGATGGGAACGCCGATGTCGGCGACGGACGACGTGCCGATGTCGTCGGAGGCCGAGGACGGCGGGGAGGAAGCGGCGCAGGTGTACGTGTGGGGGACGAACATCAGCGTGCAGGACGTGAACGCGGCGATCCTGAGGTTCTTGAGGAACTTCAGGGACAGCCCCTCACACATCGACGGGAAGTACATGGCTATGTTCCACCAGATCCTCGAGCTGGACGGCGGCGGCGGGGGTGCGGGCGGGACCGGGTCGTTGGATGTCGACGCGCACGACGTGTTCGAGTATGATCCCGACCTGTACGGGAAAATGGTGAGGTACCCGTTGGAGGTTCTCGCGATATTCGACATCGTACTGATTGAGATGGTGAAGAATTATAGCCCCCTGTTCGAGAAGCATATTCAGACTAGGATCTATAATCTCAAGTCCTCCATTTCCATGAGGAATCTCAACCCCTCTGGTGAGTAAGTTCGTGCACCGCTGCTTCTTGTCGTTTTCTTTGTTCGTTGTTATTTGATGTAATTAGTTTTTTAGATTAGCTGCTTTATTAGCATGGTATCCGAATGCGATGTTTAGATGTTTTTTTTTCTTCTGATTCATCGTACTGTAGTTGTAGTTGTTGTTGCCCTCGGCAATGATGTGTGGAATGTTGGATGCAGATATTGAGAAGTTGGTATCGGTGAAGGGAATGATCATTCGGTGTAGCTCGATCATTCCTGATATTAGGGAGGCCGTATTCCAGTGCCTCATTTGTGGGTACTTCTCAGAACCCGTCCTTGTTGATAGAGGTAAATTTGTAGCGCAATTTGGTCTATTTAAGTCTTTATCACCTGTGTATAAGTTGATTGTTTTCTCATGTCATTGTTGCCTCTTCTAGGTCGCATTGGCGAGCCAAGTAGATGCCCTAGGCAGGAGTGCCAGGCTGTGAGCTCTATGAGTCTGGTTCACAACCGGTGCAGGTATTGTCTGTTAATTTATACCATTTATGCTTAATTAGCAGAAGAGGGAAAAGAAGTTAAGTACTAATGCTGACATTGTTCTTCTATATGGTGATTCGTTTTCTGGCAAATAGGTTTGCAGCTAAGCAGATAGTGAAGCTTCAGGAGACACCAGATGAAATTCCAGAGGGGGGAACACCTCACACTGTCAGTGTTTTAATGCATGATAAACTTGTGGACTCTGGGAAGCCTGGAGATAGAGTTGAGGTTGGAGCAACTTTGTGAAAATATTCAGTATAATTATTACTATTTGAGTTTGCCATTTCTTTGTCCTCCTACATTCTAACTTTCACTTTGTTTCTTGTACTTTATCCAGGTCACTGGAGTATATAGGGCAATGAGTGTTCGTATTGGACCAACTCAGAGGACTGTGAAGTCTTTGTTTAAGGTAGTCATTGTGCATCCAGCTCGTTTCATATTTTTATGTTCTTTACGACCATTGTTCCAATTAATGATTCCATTTTTACATTTGGGCAGACTTACAAAGACAGCCTACATCTGAAGAAAACAAACAAATCCCGGATGCATGTGGAGGATTTCATGGAGTGTGATTTCATAGTGCAAGTAATTTTTTTTCAGTAAAAAAGAAAAGATTGTGCATCTTTTCTCACTTTTTTACTGATAATTTCTCACAATATGTGGTTCCTGCAGAATCTGAACAAGTTGTGATTATCTGAACAATAGATAATTTCTCACAATACATACCCTTACCCAATGTTGAGAGTCGGAAGGAGCTTATTAAGATCAACCTTAGAGCTGTTGAGGTACGTTTTTTTTTATAGGTTATATCAAATAGAAAACACTGTATCATAATTTATGGTATCAGTACATGTAGATAAATTGTTGGACACTACTGCACAAGTTGAGATTGACAGCCATTCATGTGTTGTGTTTTTTTCTTTTACCTGTATGTTATAGCAGTAGTGCATATTAGCTACACCACCATTTCTCGAATTTCTCTACTACCATTATTATTGTTGCTGCAAATGGGCAAAATCTTATTCAGATATTTAATTGAAACCTACATTTAAACCTCAAGTTTATTAAATCTTGCATGTACAATGTACAGGTAGCCACAGATGTAGACATTGATGAAGTGGCCCGTCGAACAGAGGGTTACAGTGGTGATGACCTCACAAATGTTTTTCGTGATGCTTCTTTGAATGGTATGAGACGAAAAATTGCAGGGAAAACCCGTGATGAAATCAAAAACATGTCCAAAGATGAGATCTCAAAGGACCCTG
>JAMKQA010001967.1:0-17917 GCA_024699735.1 Posidonia australis | reverse complement strand
CCCCCCCCCCCCCCCCCCCCCCCCCCCCCCCCCCCCCCCCCCCCCCCCCCCCCCCCCCCCCCCCCCCCCCCCCCCCCCCCCCCCCCCCCCCCCCCCCCCCCCCCCCCCCCCCCCCCCCTATTTGTTAGGATTATGAGGATATTGTTTGTAATAAATCAACTATATTTGATTTACTATTGTAGACACATGGGTTGTAGATGTTGAGTTCTTGGAATTGGCACGTTTTGACTTGGCATGATTGTCGATAGTTGAAATCATTGCCACTATCCATCATCTTCTTTCGATGTTTGTGCTTGACATTCAACATTTTTTGAAGAATTGACAAGGTAGGCACGATCCAGTAATGGATGAGCTATCAGTCTATGGTTAGTCCCCATGCCGAGCTTATAAGTAGTACAACTAAAATGAAATGAAGCATCGATTTATTGTCCAGCCTCATTGAGACCTTAACCTATAGTTCCCAACTCGCTCTCCACCTCCAACTTAGAATTAGGGTTTCTTTGTGGCAAAGCTTGTGTTTAGCTCCAAAAGTTGCTACTATGACAAAGTCGAGGGTGAAGGTTCACGATTTGATGATGGTTCTATTGGCTTGAGGTGGAATCTCCGGTTCGCTGATGCTGATGCTCATTATTTTAGAAAGCAAGATAGATTCATCTTATTGCTTTGTTTAATTCAAACTCCATTATGCTGCTTTCTAAAAGAAAGCCTTGAGTTTGGAGGACCATTCCTCAGTTGCGACTCCCCTCCACCAATATGCGTTGCTAATTACTAAGCATGTCAATGGGCTAGGCTAGGCTAGGCTATGCTAGGTTGGGCTAGGGTTGGGCCCATGTTTGCAAGGTTCTTACCCAAACCCTACCCATGGATCAAAGTAATCTTGTGTGTGGTTGGTTGAGCTAGGTCATAACTAAAATAGCCAAGATGTAGGCTTGACCCAAGTCCAATCCAATTTCAAAAAATAAATTGTTTGATGGTACTGACTTTTACAAATTTGGAACTAAGAAATATTGATCTTGTACAAGAAACATGTATATTGTGTTATTCCACATAGTAGAGATCATATCCATGCTGACCTTGTTAAAGAAATAGTGTTGAAGTCATTGTCATGTTGTGGATGGATAGAGTGTGATAGAGAGAGACCAAGAGAGATCATGAATTCGTGAGTTCATGAGAGACCAAGAGAGAAATAGAGGGAGTAAGAGAGAGCCGACACATGCATGAAATAATTATATTTTCATTAGATAATTATATTTTGATTAGGATTTCCATAGGTTTAGGATTATTATTTTTATTACTCAAACACGAGTTACTATTTTGTTAAAAACTAAGTACTTGGACTAGCAAAGCCCAACTGCTCCACTAAAACCTGACCCTAAATAAAATGGATTATGTATGGACTAAGCCTAAATAAATTGA
This sequence comes from Posidonia australis, assembly GCA_024699735.1. Taxonomy (NCBI): domain Eukaryota; kingdom Viridiplantae; phylum Streptophyta; class Magnoliopsida; order Alismatales; family Posidoniaceae; genus Posidonia; species Posidonia australis. The sequence goes on along the minus strand of JAMKQA010001967.1, from coordinate 16,501 downwards.
AAGTTCGAAAGTGTAGTTTCAAATGTAATCCAAAACCAAGCTAGGTCATAAAGTCCACGACGTAGCTTAGCCCCATTGATAGTCCTACTAATTCCATATATCTTCTCTTGTTCAAATAGGTTTTTTTAGGGTTGCATATGGTTTGACTTGTAAGGGTGTCACTAGATATTCGAAATTCGAAAATTCGCATCTGAATTCTTGGATTTTTATCCAAAAAAATATCCAATGAAGTGAATTCAAATTCAAAAATAAAAATTCGAAAAAAATTGTATCTCGTATTTGTAAAATATTCACATCTGTTTCTGTATCCGAATCTATCTAATGTATAAGTAATTAATTATCTTTACATATTGATAGTTTTAATTTTATATTTTTATTAAGTTTCACATATAACATATGGCTAATTAATCTAATTAATAATATTTATTGTTTACATTTAACTATATTTCAGATATTTTAGATAATTTGAATATCTGCACTACTGAAAAAACATGACTTGTGTCTGTGCAAGATCCTTGCAACTTCCTTGCCAAAAGCATTTGCAAGGACAATGTGACATTCTATCCTCACAATACCTATCGTCATTGAATTTCCATTGTAAGGAGATTTCCTTGCAATGTGCTCGTGAACTAAACTGTGAGAACATTGCAACGACACATGTTCTCGCCATGTCCTTGATATATCCTAGCAAAATACTCGCCAAGTACTCGATAATGTTGTAAAAATATAGTACTCATCCAAGAAATAGCGAGATATTGAGGAAACGTCCGTGTTATGTCCTCACTAAGTTTGCAATAGACAACAAGATTGCTAAGAACATTGCTAGGACTTTTCCTCATAATGTCCTTGTTAATTTAGCAATAGACCACAAGATTCGTGAGGACTTTTAGGACATTGTGAGGAAAAGTCCTCGTTATTTCTAAATAATCAAAAAAAATAAATTATTATTATCAATGATTGAAATTACCAGATTCTACTTGCTAAAATCACATTCAAATGCATTCACAAATATACTAAATCACACATACATTACACATTCATGCATTTTATAAAAAAGGTATCAATTAATATTACAACATATGATTTTACATATCTATTCCTTTACAATACTGAATATAATACAACACTAAAATGGTTTTACATTTCCAATCAAAATAATATAATACAAGTCATCTTTGTCGTTTATCGACTTGCTTTCCTCTATCTCTTGAGGAAGATCCATGGATAGAACAACGGTCAGATGTATACTTCTTGTAATGCTCGTCATCGTCACTTGACAAATCGACCTCATGCTTTCTTTCATATCTTCTAATCATAAAAAACAAACATACAATATGTTATTATAGATAATCATTATATTATAAGGTTGAATTTAACATGACAAATGCATATCAAAAATTTCAAAACTATATAAAACATTACTGCACAAATCGGTCATCTAAAGTATGTATTTCACTCCTTATTTCCACCCATATTTCTTTCCTTATGCCCTACCTTATTTCTAATTGTATTGAAGTTGCCATGTAATGCCACTAATTTCCACAATAATTTAAAACAAATTAAATTATAGGAAATTAAAAGCTAAACAATAATATCTACAACCAAGAACCTTTGTGTGTGGCTACAAGACTCTAGACTATATGCACTATCCCAAACTCACCTGCTTGCCTACACTTGCAACCCAAAATCACGAGAAACAAGCGTAAGTGACAAAAGTCACCCAACATGCACCCCATGAAAATGATGGAAAACAAAACTATAATTATTTTCCTTTAAAACCATTTTGCAATCATTTTCTCCAAATCCATAAAAAACCAGCAACTCAAGCTCAATAGGCCGAAACAACAAGAAACACGGCCTACACAAGCCAAACCAGCAAGCACATGCTCTACCAGCCTAAAACCACAAGCAAGGCCCTCAATGGCTAAAACCACACATAGTGAGTTGAGAAGCAAAGCACCAGGCAACTAACTCTGGCTATAAATAGTCACTAAGGTGCATTGCACTACCATGATGTGCCATCCTATGTTGGAGCCAACTACCATTTCATGATTCCCCCACATGGAGAACTAGCACTCAGCCAACTCCTCCCGGGAAGGCAATCCTATCTCTCAAGATGCTACCAGCTGTAGGGCACGTGTCCCACCCATACTGGCCTCCGTAGGGTATGCCTCCTCACGGCATCCTTCACATGGTGCTTAGGAGAGAGTCTCATACCACCACACCCGACGATGCTCGAGCCTTAGTGCTCACAGCAATAGTAGGAGTATCTTACCTCCTTGTCATGTCGCAAAACACCTCAACCCACAGACCACAACCCTAGCCTCAAAACTACGGTCAAGGAGTCTTATACCTCCAAGAACCGACGAATCTCTACTTAGGTATCTTAGCCACCGACCTCAACTAGAGAGACGCACTCGACCATCCGAGAATGTCATCACATTCCTTAGTCTAAACGAGACGGTCCTACGATGTTTGCAAACAGAAAACTAGGAAAAATCATTTCCAAAATGGGCCATAACATTCCTTTGAAAATCCATTTTTAAAACCATTTTATATCTTTGGAAAAGTAATCCAAAATCTTCACTAAACCGACACATCAGGTGTCCCACGACACCACCACTGATGGCCCACAAATCCACCTCAAAGCGTCAGGTAAACACCTCAAAGAAATCCATTGAGAATCAATTTAAAAACAATAGCTGGGTCTGATTTGGCATACTGTTTTGGAACGGTCGACCGAACTAGGGCTCAGGGCACCCAAATGAAAGACCAAAAACCAGCCTGGAAGCCCGAAATTCCCTGATCTAATCGATCAAACTAGAATAGTTGACTAAAATAGGTCAATGGTCAACACCTGAGGGATGGAATGGCAAATCAAATTGAATTCGGTCGACCAAAATTGGCCCAAAGGGACCCTGAACACAACAAAATAGCATACCAAAATAATTCGGCATGCCGCTTTTTAGGAAACCAGAAAATGAGACCCAACTCTATTTAACTCCTCTCCCCAAAATGGGAGTGAGGGGCGGGCTTGCAAAACATACACCACAAAATGCTACTAAAACATATCTTGTAGACCCTTGAGTCTACACCAAAACCTCAAAAACAAAACCATGATCCATAAAGCATAGCTCTTGGAATAAAATCACAAAGCTGAAGAGCACAGAAAAGTCAAAACCAAACAAATCACATTTATTGCTATAAATGCTACCATAAATTCACAATAAATTCTAGGAATATAAATTTACCTTGATTTCATACAATCCTAGTTTTATATAATTTTTCATGCATTTTAATACAAGGGGTGAGGTCCATACCTTATACGTGACCTCCGACGACCCAACTCTAGTCTCCAGCAAACTCTAGCGAGCTCGACCACCATAGGTGCTACCTTGTCCTCAAGGATGATCCTCTAGAGCTCCACGCACCGCCACATGCCGCCGTCCACCCTCAGGCACACCAACAAGGGAGGAAGCAAGGGAGTAGACAGAGAGGGAAAGATGCTGAGGGAGAGAGAGAGGGGATGAGGGTGAGTAATGAGAGGGTGGGGGAGTGAGTGTGTGGGAGGGAGAGAGGGGGAAGGGTGTGCCATTTTGGGGAGAAGAGGGAGGTGAAGCGTCGGCATCTACAGGAAGGAGAGGAGAACGAAGAGGTAGGAAGTGGTAGCGAAACATGCATTGCCTACACTCCTTATAAACTCACACACCAGGGGAAGATGCATAGAACTCAGCTACACCTCCATGCATGCATGTTACCACCCAACCCAACATCTAGCCACAGCTAACAGCTCCAAGAAACGAGCTAGCAAACCAATCGGCCCACCAACGTAGGCCCATACACGGGTCCACACACGGACCCACAAGCACAGTGCCACACGCACAATGCCAACCACGCACAAGAATGCACAAATAGAAGCTGGCTCACCAGGCTCAGGCCCAAAACCACAAAATCACAAAAATGGACCTCAGTATAGAAAACCCGTCTAGAATAAATTCATTAAAAATGTAAATAATTACAAAATGAATTTACAAGTGTTACATCCTACCACCTTAAAAGAAGATTTCATCCTCGAAATCATTAGTAGGTGAAAAGATACAAATACTAGGCTAGGATGGCTTCCTTACGCTCCCATGTGGACTCCTTGGCTCCATAATGATGCCACTGCACCAAAACCAGTGGAATTACCTTGTTCCACAGCACCTGCTCCTTGCATTCAATAATCTGGACAACATCCTCCACAAAGGATAGATCTTCTTGGAGCTCGACTGGCTGAACTAGTATCACATGAGATGCGTCAGCCAGACACTTCCTTAGCATGGATACGTGGAACACGTCATGCATAGACGACAGCTTTGGTGGTAGATCTAGTCGATAAGCAACCTCACCGATCCTCTGGGTAATCTGGTACGGGCCAATACAGAAAGGACTCAACTTCCCACACTTCCTGAACCTCATGACACCCTTTGTCGGTGACATGTTCAGGAATACATAGTCTCCCACTAGAAACTCCAATAGTCTCTACCTCGTATCGACATAATTCTTCTGCCAACTCTGTGCAGCTAACAGCCTGCTACGGATCAGATCAACCTTGTTTGCATACAACTGCATAAGCTTTGGACTAATCAACTGATGCTCACCCACCTCGCTCCAACAAACCGACGATCTACAGGGCCTACCATATAGGGCTTCGTGCGGCACCATCTTGATGCTTGAATGATAACTATTGTTGTAAGAAAACTCAATCAACAACAAATGGTCCTCCTAACTCTTATGGTTGTCTTAGGCGCATGCCTTGAACATATCCTACAATGTCAAGATAGTCCACTCTGTCTGACCGTTCGGCTAAGGATGAAATGTTGTGCTATAGTTGAGCATTGTGCCAAAGGCCTCCTACAGAGTCCTCTAGAACCTTGAGGTGAACCTCGTGTCTCTATTCGACACGATGGACACTGGAACATCATATAGTCAAACCACCTAAGAAACATACAGCTCCGTCAACCGATGCATCAGAAGCTTCATCCAAATGGCCAGGAAGTGAGCAGCTTGCTTAACCGATCTATGATCACCTACATGGTGTCGTTCTTCCTCTAAGTACGCAGCAAACCAGTCACAAAGTCCATGGAGATGTAATCCCACTTCCATACGGGAATATCCAATGGCTACAGGGTCCGTCCAGGTCTCTAGTGCTCTTGTCATGCCCCACATTTTCCACAAAAATTTAAAACAAATTAAATTACAGGAAAATTAAAGCTAAACAGTAAATATCTAACTACTAGGAACCTATGTGTGCGGCTAGGAGACTCCAGACTATATGCACTACGCTAAACGTCTGCACCTGTAAACCAAAACACAAGGAAAAACATATGAGTGACAAAAGTCACCCAGTATGCACCTAACAAAAATCGCGGAAAACAAAACTATAATCAATTTTTCTTTTAAATACATTTCAAAAACCATTTCTCAAAACCTCATAAATCATGCCCACTTCGGCCAAAACCTCAAAAGGGGCACTACTAGCCCAAAGCCACAAGCAAAGGCCCTCAACGGCCAAAACCACACATAGTGAGTCAAGATGCCCGGTGCCAGGCAACCTAACTCTGGCCACACACAGTCCGCTGAGGAGCGACCACAGTGTTCTGCACTACCACGGTGATGGCCACCCTATGCAGGAGGGTTCATCGTCCCGCGATTCCCCTCTCTCAGGAGAACCCTCAAAAGCCATCCCCTCCCTGGAAGGCTGTCCTGTCTCTTAGGACGCTAACAGCTATGAGGCACGTGTCCCACCCACACTGGCCACAACAGGGTACGCCTCTTCATGGCGCCCTCCACACACAGTGCTCAAGAGGGAGTATCATACCTCCACACCCGACAACACCTAAGCCTTAGTGCTCACAGCGACAACAGGAGTATCATACCTCCCCGTCATGCCACAAGAAACCTCAACCTGTGAACCACAACCTAGCCTCGAGACGACAGTCAAGGAGTCTCATACCTCCAAGACCCGACGCCCCTCAGCCTCAGGTATCTCGGCCCCCGACCTCAACTAAGGAGTCGTGCCCGACCACCAGAGAATGTCATCACATTCACTAGTCCCGACGACATGTCCCACATTGTCTAGGCCCACACACAAAAAAGCAGGGAAAACATTTTCCAAAAAAGGCCAACTATTTCCTTGAAATCCATTTCCAAAACCATTTCCATATCTTTTAAAATTCTTCCAAAACCTCAGTAAAGTGATGCGTCAGATATCCTAGCGGACCATCGCTGACGGCCCACAATCCCATCTCACTAGGACAAAACTCAGCAATCCAGAAAGCCCTCAGAAAACGCATTTTATAAACTCATTTGGGCCTTGGTTCGACATGCCGAAAATTAGGTTTGGTATGCCAAAATCTACTGATTCAGTCAACCGGGGTGATTCGGCAGGCCAAATCGACTAGAGGACTAAACTGATAGAAAAATGGTATACTGAATGAAATCGGTATACTGAAATTCATTGATTCGGTATGCCGTTTTCATTTCGGTATGTCGAATTCTACGATCCCAGAAAACGGCCCAAAACCTTACTGTTCGAAATCGCCCCAACTAGGACCTCTGATCGGACCTCCTAAACAAGCACCAAAAATCTTGCATAAAACATAAAATGTAGACCCTCGAGTCTACTCCAAATCCTAACAAACAAAACTAAAATCCATTCACCATGCATCAAGATATAAAATCGAAAAGATAGAAGGGTCAAAAGAACCCAAAATGCACCAACCATCATAAATGCCAATAAATTCACCATAAATTCTCATAAAATCTCAATAAATTCTAGGAATGTAAATTTACCTAGATTCCATGCAATCCTAGCATTTTCTACCAATTTCATGCTCTCTATTACATGGGGTGGAGTTACGTACATGAGAATGCGCTCCGACGATTCTCCGGTCTACTCCGGCAAACTCTGGCTACCACAGCCTCACCACGACCTCAAGGACACACCTCCCAAGCTCCATGCACCACACGAACCACTGCAGCCTTTCCGCTTCCTTCTCTCTCTCTCTCTCTCGGCATGTAACAAAGGAAGAAAACAGGCGAGATGAGTGGAAGGAGAAGGGGCAAAGGAGAAGAGGTGGAGAAGGAGGATTGGGGAGGAAGGGAAAAAGGGTGGGGAAGGATAAGTGCGTGTCGGGGAGGAGAAGGATAGAAGAAGAAGAAGGAGAAGACAGCGATGGGCGGCAGAGGAGTGCAGTGCGGCTTATAAAGCCTATTCCCGTAGTAGATGGGAACGTGCTCTCCTGCATATCTCAGCCACCGACACACCGCACGAGCAACCCACCACTCCACCCAACCGCCAACCACAACCAACGACCCATGAACGTGGGCCCCACGGGGACCCACACCCGGGCCCCACATGCATAGTGCCACAATGCACAGTGCCAAACCATGCACAGGGACACGCAAACAGGCCTCAGAACAGTAACACCCATCTAGGAATAAAATTTATAAAATGTAAATAATTAGAAAAATGAATTTTACGGGTGTTACAGCTCTACCTTGACCAGCTAGCTGGTTGCACACCTCGCCACATGGTCAGCAACATCCCTCTTCATGCCATGCCATCAAATGTTCTACTTCAAATCCCAGTACATCTTCATACCCTTAGGGTGAATGATGTACTTTGATTGATGCATTTCATCGAGCCACCTCATGCTGGGGCACATACAAGCGCATATCATATCTTAGCTCTCCATATGCTCCAATAGAGAAATGAGACTCTCCACCAGCCACCAACTTCCCAAATACAGCCTGAACAAAATGGATCCAACTGCATACACGTGACAATGAACTCCACCAACTTGGGGCGAATAGACAAGTTGACCACCTAGGCACCAACCACTCCTCGAGATTGCCATTTTGGCCTGAAGCTCACCTGATCCTCCAGCATGGTCCACTTCTTGACCATTACACTCCCCAACATATGTGTACGCCAACTCAGAGCATCGATGACCATATTGGCCTTCCCATGGTGGTAAGACCGAATGAAATCGTAGACCTTCAGATACTCCATCCACTGACACTGCCTCAGGCTTAAGTCCCACTATGTGAAGATATACTTCAAGCTCTGATGATTAGTGAAGACCTCAAACTACTCCCCATACAGATAGTGCCACCAGAGATTGAGAGCAAACACTACAGCAGCCATCTTTAGATCATGGGTCGAGTAGTTTTTCTCAAGATCATTCAGCTGGCACGAAACATATGTGATAACATTACCATGCTGCATTAAAACACTCCCCAACAGAATCGGACACCCTTCCTTGTCAACTCTGTTAAAGGTGTGGCTATGGTAGAGAAATCCCTGAGAAGCCTCCTATAATAACCCGCAAGACCCAAGAAACTCCTAATCTCCGTCACTATCCTAGATCGCTCCCAACTACTCAATGCCTCTACCTTGGTAGGATCAACTCTGATGCCTTCTCCCGAAATCAAATGGCCAAGGAACATAACTTCACCTAGCTGGAACACAACTTCACCTAGCTGGAACACACACTTGGAGAATTTGGCGTAACACTGATGATGCCTCAGAGTATCCAAAACCGCCCTCAAGTGCAAGGCATGAGTTTCCACATCAGGGGAGTGGAGTAGCACGTCATCAACAAAAAACATAATAAACTTGTCCAGAAAAGGGCTGAAAATCCTATTCATCAGATCCATAAACACAGTTGATGCATTGGTCAAGCCGAAGGACATGACTGTGTACTCGTAATGCCCTTACTGCGTTTGGAAAGTAGTCTTTTGATTGTCTAAGTCTTTTATCCTCAACTAGTGATAACCTGACCACAGATCAATCTTCGAAAACATTGAGGCAGGCTGTAGCTGGTTGAATAGGTCATCAATGAGAAGTAGGAGATACTTGTTCTTCACCGTGACCTGGATCAACATCTAATAATCTATACACTACCGAAGTGAATCATCTTTCTTACGAACGAACAAGGTAGGCGCACCCCACAGAGACACACTCAGCCTAATAAACCCGTTGTCCAGGAACTCTTGCAACTAGGTCTTGAGCTCTCGTAACTCCACTAATGCCATGCGATAGGGAGGCTCTGACACAGCACCAGAACTGGGGATTAGATCGATCGAGAACTCTACTTTTTGTAAAGTGGCATACCAAGCAAATCATCAAGGAAATGTTTCGATATTCACACACCACAGAGATGTTGTAAACACCCAACTTATGAGAAGTGGAGGTAACTATACTAGCTAGATACCCCACATAACCTCTGGCCAAAGACTTATAAGCCTTCATAGTCGAAATGACAAGCTTAGGCTAACCCTAACACCCACCTTACACAAAGTAGGATCCATCATTCGGGGACCCAAAATAAACACTCCTTTGAACACAGTTAATCAAAGCAAACTACTGCACCAACCAATCCATGCCTAGTATCACATTGTATGCCTACATGTCCATCACGATCAGGTTAGCATCAAGTCGATAGACAACAGATACTTCCATGCCAAATTGTGCTCCCACAGCGGAGTTACCATGTTGAGATGAAAGGCTAGCCTAGCCGGTCTCTCTCCCATCTTTGCCGTAAAAAACTCAAAGACAAAGGAGAAAGAACTCCCTGTGTCAAACAACACTTTGGCCATCCGACCAACCACAATAAAAGAACCTGATGGCCAAGCAAAACAATAACACCACATCCATACATTAGGCAGCTGTCTAGGTTACAAATAATATTACAACAATTACAATGGGTCACAATACAAACTAAACATCCTTACCCTCAACTACTACATCTCCTGAAGTCCTAGTGCCTGGAGCTGCAATGGTGAACACCCATCCCCTAGTCAACTATTGTGGCGCGCTTCCTGCCTTTTTGGGCTATTCCAAACAGAATCTATGAACATGTCCCACCTTCTCGTAGTTGTAGCACACCACCAAGGCTGAAATCTACCAAGGATGAGGACAAAATGCAGCAATATGGCCCGCCTAACCACAGTTGAAGCACTGGTTTCCTCAAGGAGCACTAGAACCTGTTTGACTGAAGCCAGCCAATCTGTAACGCCCCCACTTTCCACAATAATTTAAAGCAAATTAAATTACACAAAATTAAAAGCTAAATAGTAATATCTACAACTAAGAACTTGTGTGTACGACTACAAGACTCCACAATATGTGCACTATGCCAAACTCACCTGTTCGCCTACAGCTACAACCCAAAACCACGAGAAACAAGTGTGAGTGAAAAAAGTCACCTAGCATGCACCCCACAAAAATGGTGGAAAACAAAACTATAATTATTTTCCTTTAAAACCATTTTGCAATCATTTTCTCCAAATCCACCAAAAACTAGCAACTCAGGTTCAACAAGCTGAAACCACAAGAAACATAATCTACACTAGCCAAACTAGCAAGCATAGGCTCTACTAGTCCAAAACCACAAGCAAGGTCCTCAATGGCCAAAACCACATAGTGAGTTGGAAAGCCTGACGCCTGGCAAATAACTCTTGCCACAAGTTGTCAAAGAGGTGCACTACACTTCCATGGTGTGCCACTTAATGCAGGAGACAACCACCATTTCACTATTCCCCCACATGGAGAACCATCACTCAGCCAACCCTTCCTGGGATGGCATTCATGTCTCCTAGGACACTACAAGCTATGGGGCATGTGTCCCACCCGTACTGGCCTCCATAAGGTATGCCTCCTCACGGCATCCTCCACACAGTGTTCTGGAGGGAGTCTCATATCTCCACACTCGACGGCACCCAAGCCTTAGTGCCCATGGAAACAACAGGAGTATCATACCTTTCCATCATGCCGCAAAACAACTCAACCCGTGGACCACAATCCTATCCTTGAAACGATGGTCAAGGAGTCTCATACCTCCAAGACCCATTGAATCTCTACCTCAGGTATCTCAGCACCCGACCTCAACTATGGAGATGAACCTGACCATCCAAGAACGTAAGCATTGAGTCTCATTCCTTAGTCCAGACGACACAGTCCCACGGTGTCTCAGCCTACAAATAGAAAACTAGGAAAAACCATTTCCAAACTGGGCCATAATATTCCTTTGAAAATCTATTTTCAAAATCATTATATATCTTTGGAGAACTAATCCAAAATGTCCACATAATCGATGCATTAGGTGCCCCACAAGACCACCACTAATGGTGCACAAAACCACCTCAAAAGGTCAAGTAAAACACCTCGAAGAAATCCTTTGAGAATCTATTTAAAACCAACAATTGTGGTTGGTTTGGCATACCATTTTTGAATGGTGGACCAAAATGGGGCTCAAGGCACACAAACAAATGGCTAAAAACCAGCATGGACGCCCGAAATTCCCTAATCTAGTCGACCAAAATAGGTCAACAGTCAACACCTAAGGGACAGAACGACAAATGGAATTGAATTCAGTTGACCGAAATAGGCCCAGAGCAACCCTTAATGCAGCAAAACAGCATACCGATCTATTTTTTGGGAAACCAGAAAATGAGACCCAACTCTATCTGACTCTTCTCCCCAAAATGGGAGTGAGGGGCAGACCTGTAAAACACACACCACAAAATGCAATGAAAACATATCTTGTAGACCCTTGAGTCTACACCAAACCAAACAAACAAAACCATGATCCATCAAGCATAGCTTCTGGAAGAAAATCACAAAGCTGGAGAGCGCAGAAAAACTCATAACCAAACCAATCACATTTATTGCCATAAATGTTACGATAAATCACTATAAATTCACACTAAATTCTAAAAATATAAATTTACCTAGATTTCATGCAATCCTAGTTTTTATATCATTTTTCGTGCATTCTAAAACAAGAGGTGAGGTGTGTACCGTATACACTATCTCTGGCGACCCAACTCTGACGAGCTTAACCACCACAGGTGTTACCACGACCATAGGGATGATCCTCTGGAGCTCCACCCACCGTTGCATGCCATCGCACACTACTGTCCACCCTCAGGCACACCAACAAGGGATGAAACGAGGGAGTAGAGGGAGAGGAAGAGATGGCAAGGGAGAGGGGATGAGGGTGAGTGACGAGAGGGAGGGGGAGTGAGTGTGTGGGAGGGAGAGAAGGGGAAGGGTGTGCCGCTCTAAGGAGGAAGAGGGTGGATTGTTGTCTGCGGAAAGGAGAGGAGAAAGAAGAGGAAGTGGCAGGGAAATGTGCATGGCCTATTCTCGTTATGAACTAACGCACTAGGGGAAGATGCACAGGAGCTCAGCCACCCCTCTATGCATGCATGCAACCACCCCAACCCAACATCTAGCCACAGTTGCCAGCTCCATGGCATGAGCCAGTAACCAACCACACCACAAAATGGCCCACAAAGGCAACCCCACACATGAGCCCACACACAAACTCACAAGCACAATGTTAGACGTATAGTGCCAATCATCCATAGGAACACACAAACAAAAGCCAGTCTAGGAGGCCTAGGTCTAAAACCACAAAATCACACAAATGAGCCTTGGAGTAGTAACACCCACTCAAAATAAATTCATTAAAATTGTAAATAATTACAAAATGAATTTATAGCTGTTACATGCCATCTCTGTCAACTAGGAACAAAAAAATCTCGATCAAGTAGGGAAGAAGACTAAGTTGAACATCCACAATATGCAGTAGAAGCCGTAGAAGAACCAATAGTAGACTCTTCCAAGTAGTATGAGTGAAGACCACCCAAGCCTTGCTTTATTGATGAACTACCCACGTTCCTTTCCTTCGAAACTTGCTTCCAAAGTTTCTTGTCAAACCGTAAGTATTCGCCAAGATTGTCATCCCTACATTCTTCTTAGTAGAATTTTTTTGTGTGCAATCAAATACATTTTACTAATATGGAGAAAATAGGTACAAAAATTAATGATACACCTCACAAAGAGGATATGAACCCATCAATCACCAGACCACTGGTTAGTTTAAAAAAACTCCTCTCCAAAACCCATGCCCTTGGGAAAAAGAAGAGGAGAAAAAGACTAACTTGTACCCCCTCTAGTAAGCTAACTAGGAACCCCCCTCCTATCCATATTACAAATGCCTCTGAGTTCCCTAGGCAACTCTTGGAAGCTAGAGAAAACCTTCTGATGTTGTTGATGGCCTCCTTACTCGGCAAGAAAATCAGCAACAACATTCCCTTCCTTATAGCATTGGGAGAAAGTCACGTCAAACCTCCTAACAATACATCTCCAACTAACAGAAACCTTCCTCTTTAACATATTCACCACCTACAAGGAGTAAGATTCAATTTCTGCCACATACAAACCATGGGCCTCATACAAGACAAGATATCCCAAATTACATGTATTTCAGCTTCATTATTGGAAACATTGCCATAAAAATGTGAGAATGCAAGTTTGACTTTGCCATCTGCATCCCTTACCAAGCCACCACCTCCTGCACCTACAAAAGAGCGAAAACCATCCACATTGGCTTTCAATCCTTCTCTTGGAGGCCTCTACTTGATAGCCAAGCAGCAGATGTTGAGTGACAGAGGAGCTTTGAAACTAGCTAGGCGCAATTGTGAAGCTTGACCTCCCAACAAAGAGAAGCTTTTATGGATAATGAGGAAGTTACATTCATTAATGATATCAATAGCTATTTGACGACAACCTTTGTAAATGCTATTGACGACAACCTTTGTAAATGTTTGAGAACCTCCTATTGCACCGCTCGTTCTAGATGTGCCAGCAAATAAAACCTGGAAGATAGCCGATCAATGCATGCCTATAACAGGACATACGTCCAACCTCCGACCAAGCATAGATAGATGTGTGAACATCCTCATAAATCTACATATGGAGGACTTGCCCAAAAAATGTCCAAATGTTAGATGCCATCTGTCCATGCAAAAATAAGTAATTTAAATATTCAATTTGAGCATCAAAACAATAGCTACTTTTGGATACGAAGTCCACTAATTTGGATTGAATATTCACATCCACTGAAATGGCCTTCCAAGCAATCTTCCACAGGAAAATAGATATCTTTGTAGGCATAACACTTGAGGAAACCCATCTCCATCTATTGTCTATAGAACCCATGTTAGAAATGATATCCCAAGCACTCTTAATGGAGAAAAGCCCATCCGATGCTGGCATCTAGATCAACCTGCCACGATCACCCTCCCAGTTTACATTCAAACTACTAAAAGAAGGCCACATATCATAAAGATCCGTAGCAATACCAACAACTTGATTCTGAAATAAGTCTTTGTGATAAAATACATCCCCAATCTTGGCCTCCAAATCAGTCATAGAAAAATACTCTAGTAGGTTGAAAAGAATACCATCATCATGCCATTTGTCCATCCAAAAAATCGCATCTCCCTTATCTATAAGCCAGCAGGAACTAGTGGTCATCCAAGTCATAACCTCCATCAAGCTTTTCCATCAAGTAGCGGCATAAGAAGGAGGAGAGCCATACCATCCAATTTGGCCAACCTTGTACTTAGTTGCTGTAGACACCCCGATTTTGAGGTAACCCAGAATTGAGTATCCTTATGTTGCCTTGGATGTGATCAACCCTTAAACCAAGCCCCAAACTTGTTAGCAAGCCAGAGCCCCAATCAGTCAAATCTGTGAGCTGGGTTGGCGCACCTCATAGGCGCACCTCATAGGCGCACCTCATAGGCGCACCTTATAGGCGCACCAAGCAGGCGCACATCACTGGCTCACCAAGCAGGCACCCAGCCTTTTCCAGGTTGCGACTGCAGACCTTCCATCTTTCGAGCTGTTACCCTTGCAAACGAATGTGCCAAGGAATATTCAAGGCTTTTCGTTTGCAAGGCCCTTCGTTTCTCATGAGTTACCCTTCGATAGTTCCCTATAAATAGAGATACATAGGCAACCATTTGAAGACACCTTTTTGGGAGAGAATTCCTGTGCTGAAATCTGAAAAACAGATCTGCACTGAGCAAGTTTTTGCACGAGTTCCTCCTTCCACCCAACGATCTATACTCGTGTTCTGGAGCTCTTCCTTGCATCCTAAAGCACCCATGGTCCTTCCAAAGCAACAAGGATCTTCTTATTTCTTATATTTCAAGAAGGAAACATCATAAGAGGTAGGCCTTCTACCACCTCATTTTCTTTTGAATACCATTTTAGAAATGTGATATGACATGCTTAAAATCCATGATATATGATGTTTTACTCTATGATTCATGAAATCATGTGTTACACTTGCTTGCTAGCTCCTCATGCTAAATAATCTCCATGCTAGTCTTTGTTTTTATATCTAGCATAAGCATGCACAAGTTGTCATCCTTTATCATATTTTTTACACATAATATGTTGCCATGTATCCATATGCTCTCTCACATAGAAGCATGCTTTCATATGTTATGATTGGCATCCAGCACATATCCATGTTTTTTTGGCATTTTGCATGATTTCACTCATACATGAACCCATCATCTTGTTTTATTTTTAATGCAAGATTTACATGGTGATTCTTGATTCTATGCATTCACATCACGTTTTCAGTACTTAGTCATAGCATCTGCATCATTCTGTTAGCATAAATCACTTTGTCCACTGGCAGTTCTGGGTTGGGTTCTGGATCAACAGCAGTCTGAACCAAAACCTGGGGCGCACCAATCTGGCACACCTAACTAGAGCACCAGTTTGGTGCAGGCATCTGCTACACAGACTGGTCAGAGGGCATTTTGCATGCATATTTTCATGGTTCTCCGAATGGCTTCCACTGTGATTTCTGTTTTGTTGATTCTCTGGTATTCCATGATTCTGCACGATCGCTTTTGCTATCGATTGGTTGGATTTCTACTGTTTTCCCTAACTTGTTTGATCAGTCCGTGTGGACTCTGGTAGGCTGTATTCTGCATGCTTTGTCCTATATGGAAAGCTGATGCTTCAGCCCATGATCCAGAGGCATGGCTGATCTTGCTTTGTTTTCCTCATTTAGTGGGATAGGTGTGACCTTGTGTGAGGCTATTAGCCCTTAAGCACAAGACTCACAAGCACTTGCTTTTGATTCAAGCTTTCAAACCATTGCATCTGATTTACCCTTTCCCGAATGCATTTTTGAGATTTATGCTTTCCTGGATGCACTCCTATGAGATTCAACGTTGCATATTTGCTCTGTTTTGACTCTGCACCTTTCTGGCCCACTTAGGCGCACATAGGTGGCGCACCAGATTGACTCACCTATCTGGCGCTCCAAATCAGCACACTGTCCTGTTTTCAACATACTGCATGATTTTTACACATTCTTATCATGCTTTCTCGACTTGTTTTCTCTTGGGTTTTTCCCTGGTTTTTCTCCTGGTTTTACTAGGAAGGCACACTTTGTTCTTTTTACTATTTTATGTGCATTTGCATATAGAGAGCAATGATGAAAAATCACTCGAAAATGATATAACTTTGATTATATTTATGCAATATCCTTGCATTATACACTTGACCCGGGATAAAAGAGTGATATTTCTGAGCATAGGACACACCCCCCACATCATGCACCTATTTAGCATA
>JAMKQA010001966.1:0-23063 GCA_024699735.1 Posidonia australis | reverse complement strand
CCCCCCCCCCCCCCCCCCCCAGAATGGCACACCCTTCCCCCTCTCTCCCTCCCACACACTCACTCCCCCTCCCTCTCGTCACTCACCCTCATCCTCTTTCCCTTGCCATCTCTCCTTCTCCCTTTACTCCCCTGCTTTCTCCCTTTTTGGTGTACCCAAGGGTAGATGACAGAGTGGGGTGGTGTGTGGCGGTGCGTGGAGCTCCAGTGAGTTGTCCCTGAGGTCGAGGTAGCACCTATGGAGGTCAAGCTCACTGGGGTGGCTGGAGACCGGAGTTGGTTCACCAGAGGTCACGTATAAGGTACTCACCTCACCCCTTGTATTAGAATGCATGAAAAATGATAGAAAAACTAGGATTCCATGAAATCTAGGTAAATTTACATTACTAGAATTTATTGCGGATTTATGACAATTTATGGTGGTATTTATGGCCATTTATGGTAGTGGTTGAGTTTTGCGTCCTTTCGACCCTTCTAGCTTTGTGATTTTATTGCATGAGCTATGGTGCATGGATTTTGGTTTGGTTTGTGTAGTTTTGGAGTAGACTCGAGGGTCTATGACATAAGTTTTATGTGGACTTTATTGTGGTTGTTTGGCAGGTTCTCCTCTCACTCTCACTTGGGAGTAGAGTCAAACAGTGTGCTGGGGGCTGTTTTCTAGTTTCGCAGAAAATGGCATACCAAACCATTTCGACATGTTATTTTTTGTCTGTTTTGGTCCTCTGGCCTTGGTTCGGTCAACCGAATTTCTTCGATCTACCATTTTGGGCCATGAGTGTTGACCATTCAACCTAGTTCGGTCGATCGAATCATTTCGATCTTCCAAATCAGGGATTTTCAGTCGACTGAATCAGATTTAGGTTTGCCATTTTGGTCGTCCGATTCTGACCGGTTTACCGAATTAGGCCCCAATTGCTTTATAAATGTGATTACCGAGGATTTTCTGGATTGGTTTGTTTTGCCCATTTGAAGTGGAATTGTGGACCATCAGTGGTGGTCTTGCGGGACACTTTATGCGTCAGTTTTGTGGAGATTTTGGATTAGTTTTCCAAAGACATGAAATGATTTTGAAAATGGATTTCAAAGGAATGTTATGGCCCATTTTTAAAAGTGTTTTTTCCTGGTTTTCTATGTGCGGATTGAGGGATCGTGGGACTGTATCGTCGAGACCAGGGAATGTGACGACATTCTTAGATGGTCAGGTGCGACTTCCTAGTTGAGGTTGGGAGTCGAGATACCTGAGGCAAAGATTCATTAGGTCTTGGAGGTATGAAACTCCTTGATTGTCATTTTAAGGCTAGAGTTGTGGTCCACAGGTAGAGGTGTTTTGCAATATGACAGTGAGGTATGATACTCCTACTGTCATCGTGAGCATTGAAGCTTGGGTGTCATCAAGTGTGGAGGTATGAGACTCTCTCCTGAGCACCATGTAGTGGACGCCGTGAGGAGGTGTATCTGTGGTGGCTAGAGCGGATGGGACACATGCCTTGTTGCTGCTAGCATCTTGAGAGACGGGACTACCTTTCTAGAAGGGATTGGCTGAGTGTTGGTTCTCCATGTAGGAGAATCGTGAAACAGTGGTTGGCTCCTACACAAGGTGGCACACCGTTGCAGTGCAGTGCACCTCGGTGATTGCTTGTAGCCAGAGTTGGTTGCCTGGTGCCGAACTTCCTGACTTACTGTGTGTGGTTTTGGCCATTGAAGGCCTTTCTTGTGGTTTTGGGCTAGTAGAGCCTGTGCTTGCTTGTTTGGCCGATGTAGGCCGTGTTTCTTGTGGTTTCAACCTGCTGGGCCGGAGTTGTTGGTTTTGGAGAAAATGATTGCGAAATGATTTTAACGGAAAATAAGTATAGTTTTGTTTTCTGTAGTTTTTGTGGGGTGCATGTTGGGTGACTTTCATCACTTATGCTTGTTTCTCATGATTTTGGGTTGTAGGTGCAGGCGAGCAGGTGAGTTTGGTATAGTGCATATAGTCTAGAGTCTTGTAGTTGCACACATAGGTTCCTGATTGTAAATATTACTGTTTAGCTTTTAATTTCCTGTAATTTAATTTGTTTTAAATTATTATGTTAATTGGGGGCATTACTGATTGGTATCAGAGCTCGAGGTTCACTAGGTCACACTAGCCTAGGGTGTCTGGTTTAGAGACTCCATAGATTTTGCATGCATGGTAGAGTCTACACCTGGTTTTTTTCATGGTTTTCTGTTTGCTGTTTTGTGCGTGGTACAGGTGTTTTGCCTGTATTTTTCCACTCTCCTTTTGTAGGATGCCTCCTCGTGGTCGCAAGGGTAAGGCCTCAGCCAAGGGTTTCGAGCCCCATGAGGAGAAGGGCAGATGGAAGGTTGTTTATGCCTAACTACGGAGCTTGGCACAAAAAATCTCCCATGCGTTCAACAAGAGTAGTTCTAGTGAGCCAGTGGAGAATCTGTGGCTGAGTCGATGTAGACACCCCAATTTTGAGGCGGCTTGTTGATGGATCCAATGGCGATGAATTCAGATCTTGTTTTCCCAAACAGAATCCTCCAAGTGCATCAAACTAACCTAGAGTCATGGACAAGACCTTAGAATTAAATCCAGCATCCTACTTAGCACATTTGACTGATATAGTTAGATGACACACCTTTTTGGTGCATTCTTGTAGCACACTAATATAGCACATCTTATTGGAGCACTAAATATGTACACCAAACTAGAGCACCTACATGACACACCTATTTGGTGCACATACCAAGCGCACCTTACTGGCACACCTGGTTGGCGCACATAGGTGGCGCACCAGCTTGATTCCAGGTCGTCGGCTGTTCATGTGCCTAGCAAAACTCCAACCATTATGCCCCTAATCTGCTGTAACTTTCATTCATTATCAGCATAATGATCATTATCTTTTGGTCTTTGGGGAGGTCTTTTGGTTTCTTGAGCCTTTAGAACTTCCTAGCACTCCCTATATAAAATCTTGGTAGTCATTGGGAGAAGGGGTTGGAAGAAGATAGAAAAGAAGAGCCTTTGTTTCTAGCACAAACACCCACGTCCTAGCTTTACCCAGAGCCAAAAACACTCACCCTTGAGTAGGAGATCATCCACCTAGCATAGGAAAAGCCCCTTCATCCATAGCTTTCAAAAAATCCCTTCTTTTGCATCACTTGGAGGCCATTTGGGAGGAAAGAGATCCCTGTTTTCTTCAACCATCAAGGTCATCTCGAGCCACCTGTGGAAGAGTACAAGAGCACACCAACAAGTAGGCATATAAACTTTCTCATAGCTAGATTTCCTTTCATGAATATGGGTTCATTTTAGAGAAGTCTTATATGATAAACATGCAAAATTTTATACTTGTTGGATCACTTTTTTAGAGCATAATATTCATATGGATCATGACCTTTATGCCACCATACCAATCATGCTATGCTCTTGTATTGTTGGATGAGATATATGCTTGCCTTTGTTGTCTTTTTTACTGAATCTTAGAGATATGCAATATTTGGTGGGTCTGTGTTCTATTCATATTCTTGATGCAATAGGAATGGCTTAATGGGTTCATTTCCCTTTTTATTGTATGTATCTATGTTGTTCTTCTTGCATGTGCTTTAGTGATGACTTTGAGCATTAGACCTAGCGTCATGATTTTCATCTAAGTAGGAGTATGTGGTCTTGTGTGAGGCTTATTGCCCTTAAGCACAAGACCCATGTCATAGTGTCTTGGGTTAATTCTTCCGTTTATGGCTTTATGGAAGAGAGATGACCCTATATGTGATCGGTTTTCTTTTCAGATGTCTAAGATGTGTTTTCAGATGGTGTCGAGCATATTTATACGGTTCTATATCGCATAGCATAACAGTCTGGTTGCTCTGTGATTTCTGAGTCTCACTTTAGTGGCACATATTGTTAGCACACTTTAGTCGAGCACTTAGGTGGCGCACCTTAGTAGAGCACTTAGGTGGCGCACCAGGCAGGAGCACCATTCTAGTGCACCAAACAGGCTCTCCTGCCTGTTTCAGTGCACCCACAGTGACTTTTGGCATGATATTTAATATGGTTCTTGATTTGCTTTGCCTCTGGTTTTCTTTGGGTGTCCTCCTGGATATATCAGGATAGCTCCAGTCTGATTTCATCCTCTTTTATACATGATAGCTTAGGTTTTGCATGTAGCAAAGCGAGGATGTTAGTCACTCGATATTATTGGATCTATGGCTGTTTCGACGCCATATCTTTGCACTGGTATTCGATCCATGACTTAAGTGATCTTTCAGAGCGTTAGGACACATCCTATAGTCCCTCTACCCATGTTTAGCATAAGACATCACTTGCATATAGCGTCGCATTGCATATCGCTCTTGGGCATACAAAAAATAGGCTGAAAGCCAACATTTCCTTATAAGTGAACGAGATACCCATGAAAAACCGACTTCTCGGGCGCACGAGGGTGCCTAATACCTTCCTCGTGCATAATAGGGATCCTTATCAATTTTTTGGTTCATGATTGTCCTTTTCTATTGGTTTTATTGCATAGTTTTGTTGTTTTAAAATGGATTTCGTCGTCTCCCGTTTTTAAAGTAGACTAGGTGGCGACTCCCGCATTTTATCATTGTTTTTATTATTTTTGCCGCAACTTCACTGGTCCTCGCGCATTTGGCCTTTCGTGCCATGCACGAAGCTGTCGCCAGCATGGTTATAGGAACTAGCGACTCTGCTGGGGATAACCAGATCTCGGCTTTCGTTTGGGTTTTTTCATTTACTTTGGCTTTTCTCCTTGTTTGCTTGTTTCCCATGCTTTGCTTTGGCTGTCTCTTTGTATTATTAGCTGTGTCTTCCTTACATGTATGCCTTTTGTATAAGGGGTGTTTTCTTTTTACACATTTGCTATGCCACCACTCTTGCACATAATATGCGCATGCTTTTTGTATGTTGATTGGTGTTTGCTTTGGGTGTTTTCTTTCCCTTTTGCACTTGCCATGTTTTAGAGATTAGAGACATGTTTTCCGTCCTCTTTTGGTTAATAAAAATCACATAAAAACATAAAAATAAATAAATAGGACAAACTAGTGACAAATTGCAAACTTTCCCTTAATGTTTAATAAATGTGCAAGTAAAAGACTTAAAGCATATTTTGCATTCATCATATAGGGCATGCATCTTCTCATCTCTTGAGTCCACCTACATAGTTTGTGAAGGACATTCCCCGATGTCTCATTCTGTGGCTTTGGCGTGGGATGAGATATCGGTATGTCCCCCCTTGTCTGAGGTCGTGTCGGTGTTAGTAGAGGGTATAGCCTACTGCTTTAGCAGAGGACGAGGCCCCGAATACACCACCTATTCACTGCCTAAGCTTTCGCTAGGATTTATAATGGGAATCTTTACTTTCTAACATTGAGTCGAAGACCCATTTACCTTTGTGTGAACACGAAATAGACGACTTGGTAGGACACCCATAGATTGTTAGAGAGCGCATACTAGAAGCATTCATACCATCATAAGCACTGCATCTTTTCTAACTTGTTTCCTATTTTTGCAATACCATAGTACCAGTCAGTGTGCGTGTTCCTTAGCCAAAGCTCGAGGTTCCTTCCTTTCATTAACACTCGGCGCGACCCAATTTTTTCGACCACATCTCCCAAGTTATCCGTTGCTTTTGACGATAGCTCATCCTAGGATTCATCCTCTTGTTCCCAGCCACAGTCTGATCCATACCTGCTCGCGATCCGCCATGGCCCAGCAAACTAGAGAGCCTCTTTCCTTTACTGTCTAGGTGGAGGTCCCCGTTTTAGTGTACCCATCCTTTATGTCGGTCCTTGTCATCTCTACTGCCTCCACCTTCACCTGAGCATCAGGAGGACCTCCTCCATCCCAGTACCATGTCCCTATGGCTACCCTGCCTTCGAGACCATCAGCTTGGTCATCACTTGCCTTTGGGGCCCTAGCTATTGAGTCTGTCCCCATGACCTTCTCCCAAACTCCTTTTACTGCTCCTCAGGGCTACGTGTTTTTTAGCACCCCTCCGACTGCGACTGTTTCTGTAGTAGCTTCTCCTTAGTTTGGATAGCTGGGCTCTCAGCTTCCTGACTTGTCCACCCTTTTTCCTCCTCCATCTTTTGGAGCCACTAGTGATGATCCCCTGACCGCGTAGTTGCAACAAATGTTGGCCCTCGCCCAGCAGTTACAGGGATTGGCACTAGCGCTCTAGCCTTTTTAAGGTTTGTCCTTCCAAACTCCCGAGTTGCCTTTGCAACCAACCCTAGGACCACAGATTACACCACTGCACCACCGCTACAACTGTTACCGTCCCTTGTATCCCCAGCAATAGGGATGTCGACATTGCCTTTTGCAGCACCGCCACAACACCCACCACATCATGCATCTCCATTACCTAGTGGCCAGCCTTCTAGGCTGGCAGGAGCATAGCCCGCCATGAGTGTAGTACTAGGGGTCATTCCGGTCCAATAGCTCTTACTCCCACATTCTGCACCTCCTGTAGCACTGCCCCCTGCCTTATCCTCACCCATCTACCAGACACAAGCTTCATTGTTTGTACCACAGCACACAACACCCATGCACGGGTACACCGGCCATCTTGCCGTAGCACCAGACGGTGGAATGGTGGATCCGGAGGAGCCTTTAAGGGCGACCCATACGGTGTACGCGGCACCCCCATCAGCTGCACAATCCACGACTGCAGTAACTCCAGACGCTCTCCTTGCAAGGGTGAATGATTTGAAGTGAACACTCCAACAAGTGCAGGGAAGGGACCACCAGTCCTACCAATTCCGGGACCTCTGTTATTTTCTAAAGGCGACTCTCCCTCCGAATTTTCATATCTCGGAGTTCGAGAAATACAATGGTAGAGGCTGCCCGATTTCACACCTTAAAGCCTATTGTAGAGACCTTGCCTAGCTCCAAGCTGATGAAAGGCTACTCATCCGCTTGTTCCAGAAGAGTCTTATGGGGCCCGTGTTGAAATGGTTCACTTCCCTCGACATGGCTATCATCAAGACTTGGGACCACCTCACACAGGCGTTCCTCGAACAGTATTCCTTTAATCTCGACTTAGTCCCGAAGTGCGAGGACATAGTCGCAGTTAAGCAGAGGCCTCAAGAAACATTTGGGGAGTATGTTGGACGATGGCGATCCTTGGCTTCGTAGGTCAAAGATAGACCCTATGATGAGGAGTCTATTGAGATTTTGATCCGAGGAGCACAGCCAGTAGTAGGGGCTCTACTCAGCATTCAGCCAATCACTATTTTTCTGCTTTGCTTCGGGCAGTTGCCCGTGTTGAGAGTTCACTGTGCGACGGCAGTTTTCCAGCACTCTCTGCATTTGCCAAGCTGGCCACTTCCTCGCATAGTGGCGCTAACAGCAGCAACAACAACAGCAACCTCAATGCCAATCCACCCAAGAGGAGCGATCCCTCCAAGAATACAGTTTCTTACATCAGATTCCCTGCTACACTGGCAAATGTTCATCCGCCTCCTCAGTACCAAGTAGTTTATGCACCCACACCTAGAGCACCTCATGCATCACACATCACTCCCACTGCCACTCCAGTTTACCCTACCCCACCGGTCAGGATGCGCCCACCATTGGCACATCCACAACCAAAGCGACAACGTCGTGACAAGCACCACTATACCCCTTTAGTGGAGCCATTGAACATGGTGTTCCCTAAAGTCACATCCCTTTTGAGGCTGCCTAAGCTTCCCCTGCCACCAAGTCCGCTTCCTACATGGTATAATACGAGCGCGTTCTGCAATTTCCATCGAGTTGCAAGCCATTTGACAAACAATTGTCTCACACTAAGGAACGCAATCCAGGACTTGATTGACCAAAAGGTCATCGTTATTAGCACGCAGGTGGCAGGCCCAGCACCCACATCAACAGCCACACAAGCACCCCCAGCACATCCAAACATAGTTAGCCAGCCATTACCTCAGCATTTAGCCCCAGGAGCAGTAGGCTCCTCGGGAGTCAATTCCATCTTTCCTGTTGATTCTATCTCATCTTCTATTTGTTCTACCGATCTTATTCATGACGTATCATCTCCTTTTCCGCTTCAGTTGTATCGATCCTTCCTCGGTGGTTCTGAGGAATCAATTAGTAAGTATGGTTCGTCCTATTGTTGAGAGGGAGTACACTGTGGCGTCGCCTATCGTGTACCCTTAGCCACCAGCACCAAGCCTGGCCACAATCCGGGCCAATTCAGCCACCAGCACCAAAACTGGCCACCATCCAGGCCAATTCAGCCACCAGCCCTTCAGAGTTACTAGTATCCGCCAGCCATACGAGTACAGCTAGTAGCCCATCCCCGATTGTTGTCACCCTTACTCATGACACGCATCGTGTTCCATACAATTATGCCACAGAAATGTGTGCAGAGGTAACATGATCATGTAGGGTGTGCAAACCCCCAGCACCTAGACCAAGTCCTTCAACACCAAACCCTGTCCGGTTCGATCCCAAACCCACTGGTGTTCTGTACTGGGTCAACCGGTTAATTTCATTCGTGCCCTTGAGTGCGTCAGCCATTTGGCCATTCGTAGTGATCCCTGTTTGATGGTCGATAACTTGTGTTGCAAGTGGGATACGAGAAAGGAACTCCTCTTGGGCGATACGGCCAACAAATCGCTGAACCGGTCAAGGCGGAAGAATGGAGAGAGCACGAAGGATTAGGATACGAGTATCAATACCAGCAGAAGAGATCCCCACACTCCTGTAAGTCCCCAAAGATGATCATTTCCCGTAATTTGACTAACTTCACCAGTGCAGGCATCTTGAATCCAAACCAGAGTTCGTTCACCGTCTCAGTGTCACAGTCACCAGTAGTTTCGATTTATCTAGAAGAACGTTTTCCAGATAATGATCATTCAAAGTTAGAGCAGATTATTGAGCAGACCTGTGAGCAGTTCCAGAGTTGTACAGTGCTGTCAAAGTCAGAACAGTAGGCAATGCGTTAGGCAGCAGCAGTACAAGATCTTGTTCAGAAGGCAGACTTAGTGAGCAGCCTGACAGATAGCATAGTCGGAGATTTGGACATTTTGTCCTAGGAACAATTCGACGTGCTCGTGGACGATTTAGTGGAGTACAATAGAGTCAGGAAAGGGAAAGCAGTTGTTTCACCACCACAGCCAGAATCACCAATACCACCCCAGGACCAAGCTTCAATTATGGTCCTCCAAGAATCAGAGAAAGTTTTCACTAGACAAATGGAGTTAATCTCTTGTCAGCCGGTAGGCGGGTCTAGCTGGTATTGGCAACTCAAGCCTCACCTCAGGGGCGAGGGGCAAAAAAAAAAAGCCTGAGTTAGGCTTAGGGAGTAGTACAAGTGGCAGCAATCTTATCAGTCAGCAGTAGGACAGCCACCAGCATGCAACACCCCTTGTAAATATTATGGAAAATGCAAAAAATCAGAAAACTCCAAAAACACAAAAAATTAGAAAATTCCAGAAAAATCATAAAATGTAAATAGAGATGCACCAACCTTAGAAACAAGGAGCTCCAAATCTGTAGTTGGCCTAGGCAATCATATGGCAGAAGAGGTCACACATTGCAAAAGTTACTGTAACCGTTATGAAGCACCACTAGGGGACAATCCTCTTAGTTGATATCACAGATCCAACTTTTGAGCAAGAAATTCTATTTGAGCTCATTACTCATGGAGAGGAAGACGATGTTATCAAGATAGATGATGCAGATGTGCCCAATTGGCGTGGTTGTTCATTGTGAAAGAAGTCCTATCCAGGGGTGCAGCATTCTCAAAGGTATGAATCATGGGGAGCAGTCAGAGTCCATCAACGTCTCCTAGATGAAAAAGTATTACCAGTGATCGTCAGCCACTCCCGAGCCTTGCAAAACAGTCCATTGTGGGCAATGCATCTCTATGTCTCTCGCTTTAGCATTGTGGGCCATGCATCTCATGTGCATTGTATTTTCTTTTCGTTTGCATTGTAATCATAATGTGGAACATTAGCATAATCATTGCTCGATGAGGAAAATTGGAAAGCCAACCTGCTTAGGAAGAGTTCTTGATCCTCCTCATATGTTACTACCTATGTGACCTAAGGAGTGAGAGAGCAACTATTTACGGGGAATTGGACTAAATGTACAAATTCTCAAGGAGCCTACACCTCACAAGGGAGAGAAAATGATAGGTCGTGAGTGAGTGTGAGATAAACAAAAATAACACAGATATTGGAGCACAAAAGAAATAAGGCGATAGAAGATGAAGATAGAAGCTGGCTCCAATGAGAGAGGTGTGTGGGATAACTCTATCCTTAAAACATATCTTGGAGAGGAGTTGAAGTATACACCTACAAAGCCTACATTTATAAAGAGACTAGCCACCCCTCAAAACAAAGGAGAGAGCAGTCACCCCTCAGCTTAGGTGTTTATTACCTCCAAGTAGGGATAGTGTAAGTCAGCATGCCTTTGAGGGAGTAAAAGAAAAGTGAATTATTGAAAAAGAAGTAGGTGTTGGGTCCTAGGAGTTTGGCATGGAGCCCATTGGTTGTGTGAGAGCCACCATAAACTCAGGGATCCAAGTAGTGCCAAGTGAGTTGAGGACATTCTAGTTCCTTGTAGCAGGTAATGAAGGCTTCCTCAGCGCTGAGGGCATATCTTCTATAAACCATGCATAAATCTTGCTTTGATCTTATGAGTCTTGCATAAATCATTTGGCATTCAGCATTTTTGATCGCACCACTTTTGCATTTTGCATCGCTTTGCAAAGCATTTGCCATTGTTCTAACTAGGGGCATGCAAACTATCTTTTGAGTTGCAATATTGGCAAAAAGGGGGCTTTAACCAAGGGCATGTTAACTGCTCTTTGGATGGAAATAGGTCTTTGACTAGGGGCATGCCAGCTACCTTTCTAAGTCAAGAAGATTACTAGGACAGTACTACTTTTAGGAGCATGCACATGAGGCTTCTTGCAAGCACTTTGGGATAAGCCTATCAGTTAACGCAAGACAGAAGCATAGCTATCATAGCACATGAAACTGGCTAGTGACATGTATGGCGATAGTCCGCAAGTCCGTCAGACTTCCTCCAGGGTAGGGGTAAGTTTCGTCTGTCCAACAAGTGCAAGCCTAACCGCAACCTTGGCAAGTGAGTTTCCAAAATCTAATTATAGTGCATAACAAGTGCTAGTTCACCTCAACCTTGGCAATGTTCAACAACAAAGAGGATAGGCCTAAATCCCGCAGTTGCTCACAATCCTCAGCAATTAGTGCACCAATCCAGTGGACCCCGTCATGTACCAACAATGCAAATGTTCAATGGCCGCAAAATTACATTTTTATCCTCAGCACTCCGCAGCTTGCGTACGAAAGGCGAATTGCATAATGTCATGGAAATGAGCGCACAGTCTTCAAAAATTCATCAAAAGGGGTAATTTACAGAAAACCCCTAACATCGTGAAATTTGCAAAATAGCCCACAAAAGGTGTGATAAATCATATTTGAGCAGAAATTTGCAAGCACTCAGTAGAATTTCAAATTTCATAGTACAGCAGCAATACAACCATCAGAAATTTGTCATATCGGGCTAATTTGCAATAAAGCCCCTCAAAATTGCGAATAAGCTCGAACTTTTTGCAAAACTTGCAAACAATGCTAGGTGAGACTGAAACTCCAACAAGGTCCTTTTAGAGGATGTTTCGTGCATTTTAGCAAGAATACAGGTTTCCATGCAATGAAATGAGTAACAAGCACAATTAACGTTTTTCCCTCCAAAGCGTAGCTAAAGCCAACTTCCTTCCTGAGGGTAATCTAGGGATCATCGCTTTCTTTTTTCGAATTCTCATTCCAGGTTGATGAGATCCGTCTATCCCTTCCTTTTTTTTGGATTTTCACAAGCGTGAAATCCTACTGTTTGACCTTTGACCGGGCGATCAAGGTCCTTTCTTTCATTTTCCTTGGATTTTCGCAAGCGCAAAATCCTGTTGTTTGACCTTTGTGTAGGCGGTCAAGGTCCTTTCTTTCTCTTTCCATGGATTTTCGTGGGCACGAAATCCTACTGTTTGACCTTTGACCAGGCGGTCAAGGTCCTTTCTTTTGCTTTCCTTGGATTTTCGCGGGCGCAAAATCCTACTGTTTGACCTTTGACCGGGCAGTCAATGTCCTTTCTTTTGCCTTCCTTGGATTTTCGCAGGCGTGAAATCCTACTACTTGACCTTTGACTGGGTGATCAAGGTCCTTTCTTTTGTTTTCCTTAGATTTTTGCAGGCGCGAAATCCTACTGTTTGACCTTTCATCGGGCGGTCAGGGTATTTTCTTTTGCCTTCTTGAGATTGTCGCGGGCGCGAAATCCTACTGCTTGACCTTTGATAGGGTGGTCGAGGTTGTATCCTTTCCTTTTCCTTGGATTTTACAAGCGTGAAATCCTTCTGCTTGACTTTTGACCGGGCGGTCAAAGTCGACCTTTGATTGGGAGATCAATGTCCTTATTCTTTTCCTTGGATTTTTACGGGTGCAAGATCCTTCTGCTTGACTTTTGACCGGGCGGTCAAAGTCGACCATTGATTGGGAGATCAATGTCCTTATTCTTTTTCTTGACTTTTGACCAGGGAGTCAAAGTCAATCTTTGACTTTGCAGTCAAGGTCATTATCCTTTTCCCTGGGTTTTCGCAGACGACTTTTGACCGAGCGGTCAAAGTCGACCTTGACCGGGCGGTCAAAGTCGACCTTTGACCAGGCGGTTAGGGTTTTATCCCTTCCTTTTCCTTGTATTTTCCCTGGCGTGAAATCCTTTATCCCTTCCTTTTCCTTGGATTTTCACCGGCGCGAAATCCTTTTGCTTGACTTTTGACTAGGTGGTCAAAGTCGACTTTTGACCGAGCAGTCAGGGTCTTATCCTTTGGTTTTTCTTGGATTTTCGCGGGAGTGAAATCCTTTTGTTTGACTTTTGACTGGGCAGTCAAAGTCGTCCTTTGACCAGGTGGTCAAGGTCTCATCCCTTGCTTTTTTCCTTGGATTTTCGCAGGCGTGAGATCCTTTTGTTTGACTTTTGACCAGGAAGTCAAAGTCGACCCTTGACCGGGCAGTCAAGGTCTTATCCCTTGCTTTTTTCCTTGGATTTTCGCAAACACGAAATCCTTTTGCTTGACTTTGGATTGGGTGGTCAAAGTCGACCTTTGACCTAGCAGTCGAGGTCATATCTTTTCCTTTTCCCTGGGTTTTCGCGGTCGTGAAATCCTTTTCCTTGACTTTTGATCGGGCAGTCAAAGTCAACCTTTAATCGGGCGGTCAAGGTCATATCTTTTCCTTTTCCTGGATCTTCGCAAGCGCGAAATCCTTTTGCTTGAGTTTTGACCGGGCAGTCAAAGTCCTATTCTATCCTTTTCTCTTCTAGATCTTCGCGGGCGCGAAATCCCTTTGCTTGCCCTAAGTCCGTGCGGACAGTGCCTCCTTTCTTGCTTGACAAATAATGTGATTTGTCATGCCTCTTTTCTTTTTGCTAGTGTCCCCTACTACTCGGTTGACAACCGTCAAGATGTCTGGCAACCTGGTTGACAAGACTTGGTTGAGTTGTCATATCCCACCTCCTCAGGTTGATAACCTTAATAATCCAGCTGATGAGTTCGACAACTTGTCATGCCTCTGCTAGTGGTTCCCCCTGTGCGCAGGATTTCTTTAGTTTTTGCAATATCACTTCAGCATTAGCATCAGCATTGCATCTACTTTCTACACCCATTCTTGTGTGTGTGATATTAGCACCAGCTTTGCTTTTTGCGTTAGGCATAAGCTCTTGCATTTGTATTTTGCATTGGCATCACATTTTCAGCATTTGGCTCAGCATTCGCATGCATATTGCACTTTGCATTTGCATATTTGCCTTTGGCAACAAGTCATGACTTTTGGTGCATCCACCGAATAAGTGACCTAATGCCTATAACAAACATTATCTCCCACAGCCTCAAAATAGGTGTTTCTTGTCAACCCTGAGTATCAGTCTCTGTTCCCTCCGTTCCTCGACCTCGCTCAGGGAGGGGCATCTGTAGACACCTCAATTTTGAGGCGGCTTGTTGATGGATCTAGTGGTGATGAATTTAGATCTTACTTTCCCAAACAAAATCGTCCAAGTGCGTCAAACTAAACTAGAGTCATGGACTAGACCCTAGAATTAAATCCAGCATCCTACTTAGCACATTTAACCGATATAGTTAGATGGCACACCTTTCTAGTGCATTCTTGTAGCACACTAATATGGCACATCTTATTGGAGCACTAAATAAGCATACCAAACTAGAGTACCTACTTGGCGCACCTATCTGGCGCACATACCGGGCGCACCTTATTGGCACACCTGGCTAGCGCAAATAGGTGGTGCACCAGCTCCATTCCAGGTCATTGGCTATTCATTTGCCTAGCGAAACTCCAGCCATTATGCTCCTAATCTATGGTACCTTTCGTTCATTATCAGCATAACGACAATTGTCGTTTGGTCTTTGGGGAGGTTTTTGGTTTCTTGAGCCTTTAGAACTTCCTAGCATTCCCTATGTAAACTCTTGGTAGTCATTGGGAGAAGGGGTTGGAAGATGAAAGAAAAGAAGAGCCTTTGTTTCTAGCACAAACACCCACGTCCTAGCTTTACCCAAAGCCCAGAACACTCACCCTTGAGTAGGAGATCATCCACCTAGCATAGGAAAAGCCCCTTCATCCATAGCTTTCAAAAAATCCCTTCTTTTGCATCACTTGGAGGCCATTTGGGAGGAAGGAGATCCCTGTTTTCTTCCGCCATCAAGGTCATCTCGAGCCAATTGTGGAGGAGTACAAGAGCACACCAACAAGTAGGCATCTAGACTTTCTCATAGCTAGATCTCCTTTCATGAATATGGGTTCATTTTAGAGAAGTCTTATATGATAAACATGCAAAATTTTATACTTGTTGGATCACTTTTTTAGAGCATGATATTCATATGGATCATGACCTTTATGCCACCATACCAATCATGCTATGCTCTTGTATTGTTGGATGAGATATATGCTTGCCTTTGTTGTTTTTTTTATTGAATCTTAGAGATATGCAATATTTGGTGGATCTGTGTTCTATTCATATTCTTGATGCAATAGGAATGGCTTAATGGGTTCATTTCCCTTTTTATTGTATGTATCTATGTTGTTCTTCTTGCATGTGCTTTGGTGCTGGTTTTGAGCATTAGACCTAGTTTCATGATTTTCATCTAAGTAGGAGTATGTGGTCTTGTGTGAGGCTTATTGCCCTTGAGCACAAGACCCATGTCATAGTGTCTTGGGTTAATTCTTCCTTTTATGGCTTTATGGAAGAGAGATGACCCTATATGTGATCGGTTTTCTTTTTAGATGTCTAAGATGTGTTTTCAGATGGTGTCGAGCATATTTATAAGGTTCTATATCGCATAGCATATCAGTTTGGTTGCTCTGTGATTTCTGAGTCTCACTTTAGTGGCACATATTGTTAGCACACTTTAGTGGACCACTTAGGTGGCGCAGCTTAGTGGAGCACTTAGGTGGTGCACCAGGCAGGAGCACCATTCTGGCGCACCAACAATGACTTTTGGCATGATATTTAATATGGTTCCTGATTTGCTTTGCCTCTGGTTTTCTTTGGGTGTCTTCCTAGATATATCAGGATGGCTCTAGTCTGATTTCATCCTCTTTTATGCATGTGGCAAAGCGAGGATGTTAGTCACTTGATATTATTGGATCTATGGTTGTTTCCGTGCCATATCTTTGCATCGCTATTCGATCCATGACTTGAGTGATCTTTCAGAGCATTAGGACACATCCTACAGTCCCTCTACCTAAGACACCACTTGCATATAGCGTCACATTGCATATCACCCTCGGGCGTACAGAAAATAGGCTAAAAGCCAACATTTCCATATAAGTAAATGAGATACCCATGAAAGACCGACTTCTCGGGCGCACGAGGGTGCCTAATACTTTCCTCATGCGTAATAGGGATCCTTACCCATTTTCTCGTTCATGATTGACCTTTTCCATTGGTTTTATTGCATAGTTTTAATATTTTAAAACGGATTTCCTCGTCTCTCGTTTTTAAAGTAGATTAGGTGTCGACTCCCGCATTTTATCATTGTTTTTATTATTTTTGCCGTGACTACGCTGGTCCTCGTGCATTTGGCCTTTCGTGCCACGCACGAGGCTATCATCGGCATGGTTACAGTCGGTTCACAAAGTTTCATCCGTTGTTGTTCAAAGGCAAGGTCAGTGCTGAGGAGAGTGAGGCTTGGCTAGAGAAGGTGGTGAAGATGCTAGAGAGCATGACATGTCTAGAAGAGCATTGGGTGCTGAGGAGAGTGAGGCTTGGCTGGAGAAGGTGGTGAAGATGCTGGAGAGCATGACATGTCTAGAAGTGCATTGGGTGCTATTGGCAACTTATCTACTGGATGGTGAGGCAGATAAGTGGTGGAAGTTAATGATGTGGTTGAAGTTCCCGGACTCAGTAATTGCTCATATCCAGTGAAAGGATTTCAAGGCGGCCTTCTATGACAAGTATTTCCCCGCTCATATAAAGGAGCAGCTTCGTCAAGATTTCCGAAGTCTGGAGAAGAGCACTATTTTGGTGCTCGAGTATGAGATTGACTTCGCCTGGCTAGAATGTTTCACTCTCTACTATGAGTCAGAGGAGGAGTGGACGTAAAGGTTCTTGGATGACTTAAACCCAAGGTTGCGGGTGAAGGTGATGGGTTGTTGGTGTCAGATAGTGGAGGACATGGTCGGGATGGCCTATCACTTCGATGCAGAGCACAAGAAGTTTCTAGAGAGCCATCTTAAAGAGAAGGATAAGTCTTCCTTTAATTCCCAATTCTCCATCTCCAGCCCTCCAAGTACTAGTTATTCGGGTAGCCCAGGAAAGAAGCAGAATGGGAAGTCTGGTGGTACCTCTACAGGTTGGCATAACTTTTCTAGTGGTAGTGGAGCTGACTTCAGTCAGATAGATTCCAGTGCTCTTCGAGGAAACCAATGCTTCAACTGTGGTCAGGTAAGCTATATTGCTACATTTCATCCTCATCATCAGCAGATTTCAGCCTTGTTGGTGTGGTATAATTATACGAAGGCGCAACATGTTAAGAAGTCCTGTCTAGAACTACCCTAGAAGGCAGGAAGTATACCTCAATAGCCGACTAGGGGATGGGTGTTAACCATTACAGCTCCAAGCATTGGGACTTCAAGAGATGCAGTTGAGGGTAAGGATGATTAGTTGGCATTGTAACCCTCTGTAATTATTGTATTATTTCTGTAACCTGGACAACTGTCTGATGTATGGATGTAGTGTTATTGTTTTGCTTGGCCATTAGGTTCTTTTATTGTGGCTGGCTGAATGGTCAAAGTATTGTTTGACTCAGAGAGTTCATTCTCTTTTGTCTCTTAGTCTTTCACGAAGGAGTTGCGAGAGAGATCGGCTAGGCTAGCGTTTCATCTCAACGTGGTAACGTCATTGGGGGAGCACAGTTTGGTGTGGAAGTATCAGTGATCTATTGACTTGACGCTGAATGCCAGAGAGTTCGATACTAGCCTGATCGTGATAGACATGTAGGAGTACGATGTGATACTTGGAATAGATTGGTTGAAGCAGCAGTCCACTTTGATTGACTGTGCTCGGAGGAGAGTTTATTTTAGGTCTCTTGATGATGGAACCTTCTTTGTGCAAGGTGGGTGTCAGGATGAGCCAAAGCTTGTCATTTCGGCTATGAAAGCTTATAAGTTTTTGGCCAGGGGTTACGTGGGGTACCTAGCTAGTATAGTTATCTTCAGTTCTTCTAAGTTGGGTGTTCACGAAATCTCTGTGGTATGTGAATATCTCAACGTTTTCCCTGACGATTTGCCTGGTATGCCACCTCACAGGGAACTATAGTTCTCGATCGATCTAATCTCTGGTTTTGTTGTTGTGTCAATGCCTCCCTATGACATGGTGCCAGTGGAGTTGCGAGAACTTAAGATCTAGTTGTAGGTGTTGCTGGACAAGGGGTTTATTAAGCCAAGTGTGTCTCAGTAGGGAGCGCCTATCTTGTTCACCCATAAAAAGGATGATTCGCTTTGACTGTGTATAGATTATCGGATGTTGAACCAGATTATAGTGATGAACAAGTATCCCTTGTCCTACATTGATGACCTGTTCGACCAGTTTCAGTCTGCTTCGGTATTCTCGAAGATCAATCTGAGGTTTGCTTGACCAATGTACCAGTTGCGTTTATGGATCTGATGAATAGAATTTTCAGCCCTTTTATGGACCAATTTGTTGTGATTTTTGTTAATAACATGCTGGTCTACTCTCCTAATGTAGAGACTCATGCCTTACACCTAAGGGTGGTTTTGGATACTCTGAGGCGTCATTAGCTGTACGCCAAATTCTCCAAGTGTGAGTTTTGGCTAAGTGAAGTTATGTTCCTTGGCCATTTGATTTTTGGAGAAGGCATTAGAGTGGACCC
Organism: Posidonia australis; assembly: GCA_024699735.1. NCBI lineage: Eukaryota > Viridiplantae > Streptophyta > Magnoliopsida > Alismatales > Posidoniaceae > Posidonia > Posidonia australis. Next base: position 4,648 of record JAMKQA010001966.1, on the reverse strand, counting down.
TGCCAAAGTGGAGGCGGTGAGCAGTTGGGAGCGACTCAGGATAGTGACAGAGATTAGGAGTTTCTTGGGTTTGGCAGGCTATTATAGGAGGTTTATCAGGGATTTCTCCTCCATAGCGATGCCTCTAACAGAGTTGACCAGGAAAGGAGTTCCGTTCTACTAGGACAAAATTGTGAAGCAAGTTTCCAAGAGTTGAATTCTCGTCTGGTTTCTACCCTTTGTGGATGGAGTTTTGAGGGTTGATGTAGAATCATCGAGGTGTCCACTCACTTCGTCAATTCTTGTGATCATTACTTGTCGATTTGCTTTCGTCGGTTGATAAGGTACCTTGGGGAGATTGTGGGAGTTGTGGTTGTATGGGTTCTTGGTTTGCTGGGTCTGTGGCAGGATATTATCCAGCGACGTCCTCGTGCTTTTGTAATAATCATTCCCTTCAAAACAAACAAGAAAAACATATCTAGATTAGTTTTAAGTGTAGTAAATGAAATAAAAGAAAGAGAAAATAACATGAACAAACGAATCTAATACTAACCGGGGGTTGTCCCTGCATGCATATGCCATGGGCTATGTTATGTCATGTAATGGTTTATGTTAATAAAAAGAAATGCATAATTGAAATGATTCTCCCTTCACCCTTGGTGCTTGTGACGTGGGGTTGGAGGAAGTGGAGGCCAGTTTACGGAGCTCTGAAGATGCACTATGGCTGTAGGAAGGGGCTGGATCTCTAGTGGATCTGAGCTTCAAGGGTCTTGGACATGGAGGAGGGGCTGAAAAGCTCTCTTTCTCTCTCAGATTTCTCTCCTCTCTAGGGCATGAAGATGGCTCCTTAAGATTTTGATGTGCCTCCCTTTCAACTCTTAACCTAGGGGTCTATTTATTGAGTTTGGGGGCTGGAGATCTCGTTAAGGGCGAGATATAGATTAAGGGTTAGGATTAAAATCATTTTAAAAGGTAAAAATATCATTTTAGATCTCGTCGCCTGCTCAACAGATGACAAAATCATTCAATCGTTGCCCATACAAGCGACAAAATGATTGACTCCGGATTCAATGTATGCAGTGAATCGATAGCTAGTTTGCACGAAATCTGTTATATAAGCTAGTCACCTATGCATGCGACGTCAAGCAACTAAAAAAGAATTATTTGCAAAATTAAGATCACAAAGTATCAAATTAAGACTCCATTAGCATTGTGAACACAATCAACACCTAAAAATCATTCTCGTAATTAAGAGATATTTAAAATATATTTCCAAATCCAAATCAAACTTAAAATGTCAAGTAAATTGAATTTGAAAAATCAAATCTTTAATAATTACGAGAAAATATCAATTAAAATCATGGATAAATTTAATTTAGTTTAGATTCGTAATTATCTTGACTTTTGGATTTTATCATTATTTGAATTAAATATAAGCTATAACATTAAAATATGATAACTTATTGTAAAGTCACATTTTTTGGTAAAAATAAAGATAATTGATCTTAATTATCAAGTCATCCAAATTTCAATAATTTTTTGAATTACTTGGCATTTATAATGATTTATATGATAAGCACATATTATTTAAATGTTGGAAAATTATAGAAATTATAACAATTATGGAAAAAACTCATGATAATATTTATAAATATCCCATATATGATATTAAGGCCTAGGATGACATATTATTTAGAGTGAGTAGTCTAGAGTACCTATCGCCTGTTTTAGTAGTGTCTAGAAGATCTAGTCGCCTCCTGAATTAGCGACTAGTCTAGTCTCCTATTGATGAGGCTACTGGATTTGTCACCTGTTATAAAGGCAACGTCCTAGTCTTTTACAGTTTACCCCCTGTCTTTTCTCTTATTCCATAGAGATGCAATAAAACCTAGAACAACACAGAAATTCCATGGGAAAGTCTGAAAAAGGGGTTAGAGATCCTTAGCCATGTGATTGGGGCACCTCAAGGGTTTCTATCATAAGTGAACTCTGGGAAATGTGAAAATGGGATATCTACACCCGTGTGTTGACTCTGCCTTCTAGAAGTGGTGGCTTCACTATGTATAGTGATGCCAGTAGTGTTGGGTTGGGGTGTGTTCTGATGCAGCATGGTAATATTATCGCTTATGCTTTACGCCAGCTGAAGGATCATGAGAAGAACTACCCGACCCATGATTTGGAGATGGTTGTCGTAGTGTTCACTCTCAAGCTTTGACAGCACTATCTGTATGGAGAGTAGTTTGAGATCTTCATCGATCATTAGAGCTTGAAGTATATCTTCACGCAAAGGGACCTCAACTTGAGGCAGGGTCGATGGGTGGAGTATTTGAAGTACTATAATTTCAATTTGTCTTACCACTTTGCGAAGGCCAATGCGGTCACCGATGCTCTGAGTAGGCGAACGCACGTGTTGGTGAGCCTGATGGTCAAGGAGTGGACTATGTTGGAGGATTTGGTGAGCTACAGGTCAAAGCGACAAGCTAAGGGAACGATTGGTGCTTGGGTGGCCAACATGTCTATTTGCCCCAAGATGGTGGAATTCATTATCGCTTATTAGTAGCTAGATACTGTAACCATGCCGTCGAGGGAGGCCACAAATAAATAATATATGTGTGCCAAAAGCGGCAAAGCCACGGCAAAAATAAGAGGAAAAAAATGAAAAAATGCAGGAGTCGCCACCTAGTCTATTAAAATGGAAGACAAGGAAAACCATATAACATGAAAAATCATGCAGAGAAAATAAAAAAAGTGGCTGCGCAAACCAGAAATGCGGGTAAGGATCCCTGTTACGTACGAGGAAGGTGTTAGGCACCCTCGTACGCCCGATAAATCGGTCTTCTATTGATTTCTTTTTTGCTTATGGAATGTCGGCTTTGCAGCCTTTGCTGTACGCCCGAGGGCGATATGCCGTGCCATGCAAATGCATGTGATGTCTAATATATAGGTGCATGATGTGTAGGGGTGTGTCCTAATGCTCAGAAATATCGCTCGTCTGCCAGGTCAAGTGTTGGTGCAATAATATTGCACAATAAGATCAAAGTTCTAATATCTTGAGCGATTTTATCATCCTTGCTCTCTACATGCCTATTGCAATCTAAAAATGCAAGAAAACAAATTTGTGCCTTCCTAATGCATCGAGGAAGAAAACCAAAGGAAAATCCAGAAGCAAATCGGGTCGAGAAAGCAAGCAAAACATATGAAAATCATGCTGTGTGCTAGTGAAAACAGGCTATTGCGCTTGTTTGGTGCGCCAGATTGGTGCTCCAGTTTGGTGCGCCACCTATGTGCGTCTAGGTGGGCCAGTAAAACATGCTGAGGGAAAAATAGAAAGCCACGCGAAGTCAAAACATCAGAGGATGCACTCTGGAAAAGTATGTAGTAGAAATCATTCTGTAAAACTTAGAAAAAACCATGCATCAAAAGTGCATGAAATGCAAATGCAATGACCTTGAGCTCAAGGGCTAGTAGCCTCACACAAGGTCTCACCTATTTGAACTAGATGAAGAATGCATGATTCAGCCAAGCCACTGGATCCTAGGGCGATGCACATGGTTCTCACAAAGGAGTAAGGTGCAGTCGACCTACCAGACTCAGCCCAAAACTGAATATAAAAACAGAGAAAAAGATTGGAAAACAAATCTGATCAAGACTTAAAAGCATGCAGGTGTCATCATGACACATCAGAGAATCAATCATAAAGAATCAAACTCAAAACCCCAGATAAAGCCATGCAAACAAAGATTCTAAATGCAAGTGGTCTGATCTCTGGTCAGTCTGGCGCGCCTGCTAAGTGCGCCAGAATGGTGCGCGGGATAGGAGCACTTGAGTGGTGCGCCCCAGGGAGTCTGGATCAGACTGCAATCTGATCCAGAGTCTACCTCAACAGAGATATAGGATGATTCATGCTAATGCAAATGGGTTCATGCCATTATTAAGAACTGAAAACATGATGGTGATGCATACGATTGAAAATCATCATGTAAATCATGCATTTAGAATTAAAACAAGTTGATGGGTTCATGTATGAAAGCATGCAAAATGCCAAAGCATAGACATATTCTGGATGAATGCATGTAAACGATGACCATAGCATATATCTATGCGCAAAAACATAAAGGGTGCGTGGCAAAGTTATGTGCAAAGAAATGGTAAAAAGAAGACAACTTATGCAAGCTTTATGCTAGAAACACAACCAAAGACTAGCATGGAGATTATTTTGCATAGGGAACAAGCATATTTATCATATGAAAAACTTCATGAAACATGGAATAAAATAGTCTATACATAAGATTTTCAGCATGTCTTATCATGTTTCTGAAAATATAACTGAAAAGAAAGAAGAGGTAGAAGGCCTACCTCTCAAGATGTTCCCTCTCGAAATTTCAGAGATAAAGAGATCCTTGTTGCTTTGGAAGGACCAAGGGTGCTTTGGGATGCAAGAGAATGCTCCAGAAAGCGAATATAGGTTGCTGGACAGAGGGTATAGCTCGTGCAAGAAGCTAGCTCAGAGCAGAATTGCAGAATTCTGGGTTTCTAACTTCAACTCAGGATTTCTAACCTCTTCCTATGGCTACCTATGGGGGTCCTTATATAGGATTTTCTCATGGGTAACTCATGGGAATGGGGAGAGCCTCGCAGACGAAAAGCCTGGAAGATTCCATGGCATATT
>JAMKQA010001965.1:0-28513 GCA_024699735.1 Posidonia australis | reverse complement strand
GGTTTGAGTATTTTTGTAGGATTTGTAGTGCACTAAAAATGGGTCCACCAAAGGTCCTAATTCCGACAAACGATGAATACAAGGCAAAGGCCATTTTTCAGAAATCGCTTGATTCAGCATACCGAATTGGTTTGGTATGCTAAATTAGGGGATTTTGGCATACCGAACTAGACAGGTATGCCAAATTAGGCCCTAGGACATTTTCATGTAATTTTAAAGTAGATTTATTTTATGGTTTAAATATAAGAAATTGATAGGAGGTTTTAATAGGAAATCTTGGTGTCTTGAGTTGAGATTCTTGGAAGAGATTCTTGAAATGAAAAGTGTTTCAAAGTGATTTGAAAAGATATTTGCATGTTTAAAAAGGATTTTCGTACTTTTCCAAATCCACATAACTGTAGGGTAGTGACTGATAAGGGTAAGGGGCCCTAGTAAGATCAATTACTAGTTCGAAAGTGTGGTTATCGAGGTTTGGTGCCTAGGTGAGAGACACTTGGTTACTCTATGAGTTGATGCTGACTGAGCCTGGGAATGAATACCTAGGTATCCAAACACTAATTGGGGCATTAGTGAACGCATCCCTGTACCTATAAGGAAATAAATGTGATAAAGTGAGGCTTGTTGGCTAGGGCGATTGCACCCCTAGCACGGAAAGGTTCACCACAGCAGTGTAGTAGGGTCGTGGTTGTTACCTCACTAACTACTTGTGGTTGGGTCACCTTTGGCCATGGTGACACTATTGGTTTTGCCTTGAGTTGTGTGTTTGGTTTTAAGCTAGAATCAACTTGAGATTTGGCTAATTGTTTTAGACAGATTTTAGTTGAGATAAGATTTGTGGTTTAGGCTAGTTTCCAGCCATGTTTCAATTATTATTTGAGTTTGGCTTGGTTATGTGTTTGAGCTGGAATCCAGTTATGTATGTGTTTCTCCAGAATGCATAGATCGTTTCTAAACTGCATAAAATTTCAGAAAGAAAATATGTTTGAGAAAAGCATGATTTGAAAGAAATTACCTAGAGAATTTTCTAAATAGATTTTTCAGTTACAATTTGGATTTTAAGAACCGAGATTTTTGGTTTACTCATGGTTTTCCGTTGTTTTCTAGGTGGCCCGTACTGAGTGACTTGAGGTCACTCACGTGTTTCTTTTGATATTTTGTTCTCAAGTGCTGATTAGAGGTACAGTTCAATTCTAGTACACATAGTATGGAGCCACTAGTCACACACAAGCTCTGGGTGATTAGATATAGTTTTCTTTTTAATATTAATTAGTTTTCTTAATTAATTATGGTTGAGTAGAATTGGTACTTATTTCGTCATGCTCTACAAGGCATGACAGTGAATCTGAATCTTTACCATACCTATACAAATAGCTTTGAATGGAGGATCATTTCCGATCAATATAACTCCACTTGTTATAGGATTGTGGGCTGAAAATCAATTCCTATTTGGATACATGTGGTACATGGCACGTGAGCCAATGATCTAATTTCCCATTAATTTTGGTGTATAATCAACGGAATATACAAAACCGTCTGAATTAGCATTTGCAATAGTAGCATCAACTAAATCTTCTTTCTAATCCTATTGGTCATTCGTTTGATTCCAAAGTTTGTAGCACTATTTTAATGTGCATTTTCTTCTTGCAATAGTTATAGTATTTATTCTTGTTTCTTGACTTAGATCTAAACTTCTTCTTCTTCATGCCATTAGAGTCACATTCTGAAGTTCTTCCCCTTATAATTAGGACTTTACTTTTGCTTTCACTTGCATCAAGTAACTCTCTGTCCAACAATTCTTTTGAAAAAGGTTAGTTTTAACAACATCTATCATAATGTATTCTCAACCATATAGTAGTTTCTTGAAAATTCCTATAAAAGGAAGGCAAAGAACATAACAATAACATTGCCTAATCATCGTCATCTATCTTCACATCGATATTACTTAGGTCAATGATAATTGAACTAAACTAATCTATGTAAGATTTAACAGATATACCTTTACTCATACGCAACAAATATAGTTTTTGTTTTGAGTGCAATCAGTTTGCTAGAGTCTTTGTCTTGTAGAGATTTTATAATTTGAGCCACAATCCAGTAATAATCTTCTCTTGTGAAACTTTTCAAGAAACTTTATTTGACAAACTTAACTGTATAAATGATAAGGCCTTCTCATCTATCTCTATCTTCTCCTCTTCCATAAACATTGTCGACATCTTGTCAACTCTTAGCAATGCCTTCTTCTGCCATTGTTGTGTATTAAGTGCCTTCATCTTAATTTTCCACAAATCAAAATTGACATTATAATCATATTTCTCAATCTTCATATTCATAGACATCTTCATGTGTGCTGAAAAAATCTATCCAAATCAAAAGCTTTGGTACCAATTTGTTAGGGAATATGTGCACATATAAGTGGAAGAGATGAAATCCATAAAAATGATAAATGAGAAAACAAACAATCTTAAACAAAGAAAGATTTACGTGGTTCGGCGAAGTAGATATCCTATTTTTGCATTTCCAAGAATCAATTAAGGATAGGAAACATTGAAGCACCGTAAATCACATGACTAAAGATATTTAACACATCTTCCAGACTTTCCATAATTTATTTAAGAGCATTTTTCTTGATTCATGATTGTTAGTTGTGACAAAGCTAACACACTCAAACTAGTGGTAAGTTTGAGTACATTGAAAATTTTTCATTATTGTGAAGTTATTAGGTTTGACAGAGCTAACACTCTCATTCTACTTAAATTAGTGGTAGGTTTGAGTACCTTAAACATTATTTAATGTATGTTTATTGGTTGTGACAAAGTTAATACTCTCGTTGAACTCATAATGTTAAAGAAAACGTTTTTATCATTTTATGGTAGTTTTAAAGCTATTTTGGACTTTTAACACATCTCTTTGGATTAATATTGTCACACTCCAAATTTCCTGTAACAATTTAAACAAATTAAATTACAGAAAAATTAAAGCTAAATAGAAATATCGAACTACCTAGAACCTGTGTGTGCAGCTACGAGACTCCGATCTATATGCACTATGCTAAACTTTCTGTGTGCCTACATCTGCAACCCAAAAATAGGAGGAAAACGCATGAGTAACAGAAGTCACCTAGCACACACCCCATGAAAAATAGCAGAAAACAAAACTATAATTAATTTTCTTTTAAATTCATTTCGCAAATAATTTTCTTTCAAATCCCACAAGCCAGGCTCACACCAGTCAAAACCACAAACAAGGCTCTACTAGCCCAAAACCACGAGCACGGCCCTCAATGGCCAAAACCATACACAGTGAGTCGAGAAGCCCGGCGCTAGGCAACCAAACTCTAGCCACAAGCAATCCACCGAGAAGCGACCACGATGTTCTACACTGCCACAATGTGCCACCTTGTGTAGGAGCCAACCACCGTCCCGCGATTCTCCCAGCTAGAGAACCCTCACAAAGCCAACCCTCCCTGGGATGGCTGTCTTGTCTCTCAGGACGCTACCAGTTATGGGGCACGTGTCCTACCCGCACGGGCCACTACAAGGTATGCCTTCTCACGACGTCCTCCACACACGGTGCTCAAAAGGGATTGTTATTCCTCCACACCCAACGACTCCCGATCTCAATGCTCGCAGCTATAGTAGGAGTATCATACCTCCCCGTCATGGCACAAGACACCTCAACCTATGAACCACAACTCTAGCCTTGAGATGACAGTTAAGGAGTCTCATACCTTCAGGACCTAACGCCCCTTAGCCTCAGGTATCTTGGTCCCCGACTTCAACAAATGAGTCGCGCCTGACCACTCGAGAATGTTGTCACATTCCCTAATCTCGACGACATGGTTCCATACTGTCTCGGTCCACACATAGAAAATCAGGAAAACCATTTTCCAAATCTACCAAATCATCTATTTTGAAATCATTTTCAAAACCAGTTTATATCTTTAGAAATTCTTTCCAAAACCTTGGTAAAATGGCACATAGGTGTCCCAATAGACCACTACTAACGGCCCACAATCCCATCTCAAAGGGGCAATACAAACCAATCTGAGAAACCCGCGGAAAATCATATTTTATAATGCATTTGGGCTCAGATTTGGCATGACGAAATATCAGTTTGGTATATCGAAAATCCCTGGTTTGGTAGACCGATTTGGGTCAGTCGACCGAATCAGGTCAACGGTCAACACTCAAGCCAAAATCAGTATACCACTTTGGTTGATCGAAATCCATTGATTCGATCAACCGTCCAAAATCAGAAAACCGAATTTTGACCAGAGGACCAAAACTGACAGAAAAATGGCATACCGAAATTGTTCGATATGTCAATTTCTACGAAAAATAGAAAATGACCCAACCTACACATTTCAAAATCGCCCAAAGTGGGACCTCCGATCGGACACCTCAAACAAACACCTAAAATCTCACATAAAACTTAAGATATAGAGTCTACTCAAAAACCCAACAAACAAAATAAAAATCCATTCACCATGCATCAAGATGTAAATTCGCAAAGGCAAAAGGGTCAAAACAACCCAAAACACAACCACCACATTTAACACCTATAAATGCCTCAATAAATACTCATAAAATCACAATAAATTCTAAGAATGTAAATTTACCTAGATTTCATGTAACCCTATCAATTTCTACCAATTTTACGCTATCTATACAAGGGTTGGAGGTGCATACCTGAGAAACACGCTCCGACGATCCTCTAGTCAACTCTGACGACCACGACCCTTGTCAGGGCTCACGCAACCATAGGGGCACACCACCAAAGGTCCACACGCTGCCACAAGCTGCCGCATGCCTCCGCCAACTCACGAGTACACCAAATAGAGGAGAGGGAAGAAGCAGGGGAAGAGACAGGGGAGAGGATGGGGTGGGGGTGAATGGGGGGAAAGAGTGAGGGAGAAGAAGGAAGGCAAGTGGGGGAGGAGAAGGGATGGCGTGCTCGGGGGAGGAGGATGAATGCGTGGAGGAGAGGAGGGGAGGCAAGGTGAGCTAGTCGTGCTTGATGTGCATGGGCTTATATGGCCATGCAAGGAGGTAGTTGAATGCGTGCATAACTGCGAGTCCTGCCTACCCACAAGCCTGCACGAGCATACCCAACTCACATTACCAACTCACTCCCACTAATCAGCCCACGAACATGGTCCCCACACAAACCCACACCTGGGTTCCACACACACAGTGCCACAATACATAGTGCCAAACCATGCACTGGGACACGTAAACAGAAGCCAACGAACTCCAAGCCCAAAAGCACAAGACCACACAAACAGGCCTCGGAACTGTAACACCCGTCTAGGAATAAATTCATTAAAATGTAAATAATTACAAAATGAATTTTAAGGGTGTTACATGCTAATCCCCTTAAAAGAAGATTACGCCCTCAAAATCACTAGGCAAAATGATACGGGTAATAGGCTACGATGGCTTCCTCACCTTCCCACATGGCCTCTTCGGCTCCATGATGCCGCCACCGCACCAAGACCAATGGAATCACCTTGTTCCGCAGCACCTGCTCCTTGCAATCAACAATCTGGATGATTCCTCCACAAAGGACAGATCTTCCTAGAGTCCTTCTGGCTGAACTGGGATCACATGAGATACGTCAGCCAAGCACTTCCTCAACATGGAGACTTGGAACACGTCGTGCATGGACGACATCTCTGATGGTAGATTTAACTGATAAGCAACCTCACAGATCCTCTGGGTGATCTGTTACGGGCCAATATAGTGAGGATTCTGCTTGCCACACTTCTTGAACCTCAAGACACCCTTGGTTAGTGACACCTTTAGGAATACATAGTCTCCCACCAGAATTTCTAGCGGTCTCCACCTCCTGTCGGTATAACTCTTTTGCCGACTCTGTGCAGCTAACAGCTTGCTACGGATCAAATCCACCTTGTCTGCATACAGCTGCACAAGCTCAGGACCAGTCAACTGACGCTCGCCCACCTCGCTCCGTTAAACCGATGAATTTCATGGCATACCATACAAGGCTTCGTATTGCGCCATTCCGATGCTCGAGTGATAACTATTGTTGTAGACAAACTCAATCAACGACAGATGGTCCTCCCAACTCCCTTGAAAGTCTAAGGCACAAGCTCTAAACATATCTTCCAACGTCTGGATAGTCCTATCTGTCTGACCATCTAACTGAGGATGAAACGTTGTACTATCGTTGAGCACAATGCCAAATGCCTCCTACAGAGTTCTCCAGAACCTTGAAGTGAGCCTCGTGTCTCTGTCCGACACGATGGACATCAGAACACCATGCAGCCTCACCACCTCGGACACATACAACTCCACCAGGTGGTACATTGGAAGTTTCACCCGAATGGCCAGGAAGTGAGCAATCTTGGATAGCTGATCCATGATCACCTACACAGTGTTGTTCTTCCTCTGAGTACGTGGCAAACTAGTCATGAAGTCCATCGAGATGTGCTCCCAATTCCACACAGGAATATCCAACGGCTGTAAGGTCCCTCCAGGTCTCTAGTGCTATGCCTTGACCAGCTGGTAGGTTGTACACCTCGCCACATGGTCAACGACATCTCTCTTCATGCTAGGCCACCAAAAGTTCTGCTTCAAGTCTCAATACATCTTCGTACTCTTAGGGTGAATAGTGTACTTAGACCGATGCGCTTCATCCAACAATCTCTGCCTGGCCTCATCATGCTGGGGCACATACAAACGCGTATCATAGCTCAGCTCTCTATATGCCCCAACAGAGAAATGAGGCTCTCTAATAGCCTCCAGCTTCTCAAAGACAGTCTGAACAAATAGATCCAACTGCCGACAGGCGACAATAAACTCTAACAGCTTAGGGCGAATAGACAGGTTGGCCACCCAGGCACCAACCGTTCCCCGAGCTTGCCGCCATGGCCTGCAGCTCACTAGATCATCTAGCATGGTCCACTCCTTGACCATTAGGCTCGCCATAATTTGCGTATGCCGACTCAGGGCATCAACTACCACGTTGGCCTCATTGGGGTGGTAGAACAGGCTGAAATCATAGTCTTTTAGACACTCCACACAACAACGCTGCCTCAGGTTGAGGTCTCTCTACATGAAGATATACTTCAAGCTTTGATGATCGATGAAGACCTTAAACTGCTCTCCATAGAGATAGTGTCGCAAGAACTTGAGAGAGAACACTACGACAGCCATCTCCAAATCGTGGGTCGGATAGTTCTTCTCATGATCCTTTAGCTAGCATAAGGCATATGCGATGACATTGCCATGCTGCATCAGAACACACCCCAACCCAACACCACTAGCATCACTATACACAGTGAAGCCACCACTTCCAGAAGGTAGAGTCAACACAAGGGTAGAAACCAGACGAGACATCAACTCTTGGAAACTCGCCTTACAATTTTGGTCCCAGCAAAATGAAACTTCCTTCCTGGTCAACTCTGTCAGAGGTGCGGCTATGGAGGAGAAATCCCTGATAAACCTCCTATAATAGCCTGCTAGACCAAAGAAACTCCTAATCTCCGTCATAGTCCTAGGTTGTTCCCAACTACTCTTCGCCTTGACTTTGGCAGGATCCACTCTGATGCCTTCTCCAGAAATCAAATGGCCAAGGAACATCACTTCGCTCAACTAGAACTCACATATGGAGAATTTGGCGTACAGTTGATGACATCTTAGAGTATCAGAAAACGCCCTCAGATGCAAGGCGTGAGTCTCAACATCAGAGGAGTAGACCAGCACGTCATCAACAAAACCCCAACAAACTGGTCCAGAAAAGAACTGAAAATCCTGTTCATCAGATCCATAAACGTAACCAATGAATTGGTCAAGCCGAAAGGCATGACCGTGAACTCGTAATGCCCGTACTGCGTCCGGAAAGCAGTCTTTTGAATATATGAGTCTCGTATCATCAACAAGTGATACCCCAACCTCAGATCAATCTTCAAGAACACGGTGCAGACTGCAACTGGTCGAACAGATCATCAATGCGGGGCAAGGGATACTTGTTATTCACAGTAATCTGGTTTAGCATCCGATAATCTATACACAGTCTGAGCGAACCATCCTTCTTGCGGACGAACAAGACAGGCACTCCCCACGGGGACACACTCGGCCTGATAAACCCCTTGTCCAGCAACTTCTGTAACTGAGTCTTGAGCTCTCGCAACTCCATTGGTGCCATGCGATAGGGAGGCTTCAACATAGCACTAGAACCGAGGATCAGATCAGTCAAGAACTCTACTTTCCTGTGAGGTAGCATACCAAGCAAATCATCAAGGAAGATGTCGAGATATTCACACACCACAGAGATGTCGTGAACATTCAACTCAGAAGGAGTGGAGGTAACTATACTAGCTAGATACCCCACGCAACCCCTGACCAAAGACTTATAAGCCTTCATAGCTGAAATGACAAGCTTAGGCTCACCCTGACACCCACCTTGCATAAAGAAAGACCCATCCTCAAGAGACCCAAAATAGACACTCCTCCTAGCACAGTCGATCAAAGAGGACTACTGTGCCAACCAATCCATGTCGAGTATCATATTGTACTCCTACATGTCCATCACGATTAGGCTAGCGTCAAACTCTCTACCGTTCAGTGTCAAGTCATAGACCATAGATACCTCCATGCCAAATTGTGCTCCCCCAATTGCATCACCACACTGAGATGAAAGTCCAGTCTAGCTAGTCTCTCTCCCAACTCCACTGCAAAAGGCTCAGAGATAAAGGAGAAAGAACTCCCTGAGTCAAACAACACTTTGGCCATCCAGCGAGCCACAATAAAAGAACCTGATGGCCAAACAAAACAACACAACACATCCATACAATCAGACAGATGTTTAGATTACAAGGAGATTACAACAAATCTCAGAGGGTTACAAAACCAACAAATCATCCATACCCTTAACTACATCCCCCGATGACCCAGCGCTTAGAGCTACAATGGTAAACACTCGTCCCCTACTTGGTTGCTGAGGTGCGCTTCCTGCTTTCTTCGGCGGTTCCGAACAGGATTTCTGAACGTGTCCCGCCTTCCAGCAATTGTAGCACACCACTGGGACTGGAGTTCGTCAAGGATGGGGACAATATGCAGCGATATGACCCACCTAACCACAATTAAAGCACTGGTTCCCACCGGGAGCACTAGACCCTGTCTGACTAAGGCCAGCTCTGCTACTCCCAGCAAAACTCTATCGGCCTGCAGAGGAAACACTCGACCTTGCCTTCTACTTCTTCTCAAGGCTACTTAAACTACTAGAACTTGGAGGACCGGAGAAAGAGAACTGGGAGCTAAAAGAAGACTTACCCTTCCCTTTGGGATGACTCTCCATATACTTCTGATGTTTAGCCTCGAAGCGATACGCCATCCCAACCATGTCCTCAACAGTCTGGCACTGAAAATCCATCACCTTCACCCATAACCCTAGGTTCAAGCAGTCCAGAAACCTCTATGCCTGCTCCTCCTCAGACTCATAGGCAAGAGCAAAGCGTTCCGACCGAGCGAACTCAGTCTTATACTTGAGCACCGACATCGTGTCCTGCTTTAAACTCCAGAAATCTAGGCGAAGTTGCTCCTTCACATGAGTGGGAAAATACTTGTCATAGAAGGCTACCTTGAAATCATTCCATTAGATGCTAACAGTGACTGAGTCCAGGAACTTCAGTCGCCTCACAGACTTTCACCACCTATCTGCCTCACCATCTAGCAAATAAGTCACCAGCCGCACCCAATGCTCCTCTAGACATGCCATGCCTTCCAGGATCTTCACCAAATTATCTAGCTAGGCCTCGCTCTCCTCAACACTAACATTGCCCTTGAATGTTGGCAGACGAAGCTTCATGAACTGGTTCAAACACGGGTCACCCGAAGGCTCGCTAGCACTACTCTTGATAAACGTGTGAGAGATTCTGTGTGCCAAACTCCTCAATTCTGCACGATCCGCCTTCCATCCACCTACGTCCTCTCGAGGCTTGGTCTCATCGACAGGGGCCTTGCCCTTACAACCACGAGGAGGCATCCCGTCGGAGAAAGGAAAAGTACTTGCACCACAAACAAAGCAACAACCAGAAAACCATGAAGAAAGCCAAGTGCAGACTTTACCATGCATGCAAAGCCTATGGAGTCTCTGGACTGGACACCCTAGGTATAGCACTAGCCTAGTATAACCTAGTGAACCTAGAGCTCTGATACCAGATCTGTCACGCTCCAAATTTATCTTAACAATTTAAACAAATTAAATTACTGAAAAATTAAAGCTAAACAAAAATATCGAACTACCAAGAACCTGTGTATGCGGCTACGAGACTCTGATTTATATGCACCATGCTAAACCTTCTGTGTGTCTACACCTGCAACACAAAAATAGGAGGAAAACACATGAGTGACAGAAGTCACCCAGTACACACTCTACAAAAAATAGCAGAAAACAAAACTATAATTAATTTCCTTTTAAATTTCATTTTGCAAACCATTTTCTTTCAAATCCAACAAGCTAGATCCACACCAACCAAAACCACAAACTAGGCTCTACTAACCCAAAACCACGAGCACAGCCCTCAGTGGCCAAAACCATACACAATGAGTAGAGAAGCCCGACGCCATGCAACCAAACTCTAGCCACAAGTAGTCCATCGAGGAGCGACCACTGCCTTCTACACTGTCACGGTGTGCCACCTTGTGTAGGAGTCAACCACCGTCCTGCGATTGTCCCACCTAGAGAACCCTCACAAAGACAACTCCTCATTGGGAAGGTTGTCCTGTCTCTTAGGACGCTACCAACTATGGGGCATGTGTCTCACCCTCACTGGCCACCATAGGGTACGCCTTCTCACAGCGTCCTCCACACACGGTGCTCAGGAGGGAGTGTCATAGCTCCACACTCGATGACATCCGAGCCTCAGTGCTCGCAGCGACAGCAGGAGTATCATACCTCCCCGTCATGCCACAAGACACCTCAACCAGTCGACCACAACCATAGCCTTAAGACGACAGTCAAGGAGTCTCATACCTCTAGGACCCGATGCCCCTCAACCTTAGGTATCTCGACCTCCGACCTCGACTAGGGAGTTAAACCCGATCACCCGAGAATGTCATCACATTCCCTGGGCCTGACGACACCGTCCTACACTATCTCAGTCTACACATAGAAAACCAGGAAAACCATTTTCCAAAACTGTCAACTCATCTCTTTTGAAATCATTTTCAAAACTATTTTATATCTTTGGAAATTCTTTCCAAAACCTTGGTAAAACAACACATTAGGAGTCCCAAGGGACCACCATTGACGACTCATAATCTCATCTCAAAGGGACAATACAAATCGATCCGAGAAACCCATGGAAAATCATATTTTATAAAAGCATTTGGGCATAGATTTGGTATGCCAAAAAATAAGTTCGGTATGCTGAAAATCCCTAGTTCGGTAGACTGATTTGGGTTGGTCGATCGGATCAGGTCAACGGTCAACACTCAGGTCAAAATCGATATACTAAAAATGATTCGGTCGACCGAAATCCACTGATTCAGTAGACCGAAATCCACTGATTCGGTCGACCGTCTAAAATCGGATGATCGAATTTTGACTAAAGGACCAAAACTGATAGAAAAACGGCATATCGAAATTGTTCAGTATGTCGATTTCTACGAAAAACAGAAAACGACCAAACCTACACATTTCAAAATCACCCAAAGTTGGACCTCCAATCGGATCCCCGAAATAAACACCAAAAATCTCACATAGAACTTAAGATGTAGACCCTTGAGTGTACTCCAAAATTCAACAAATAAAACCAAAATCCATTCACCATGCATCAAGAAATAAATTCGCAAAGGCAAAAGGGTCAAAATGACCCAAAACACAATCACCACATTTAACACCCATAAATGCCACAATAAATACTCATAAAATCACAATAAATTCTAAGAATGTAAATTTGCCTAGATTTCATGCAATCCTATCAATTTCTACCATTTTCATGCTATCTATACAAGGGTTGGAGGTGCGTACTTGAGAAATGCACTTCAGTGATCCTCCGGTCGACTTCGACGACCACGATCCTCAGCAAGGATTATGTGACCACAGGGGCACACCACAGGCGCTCCACACACTGCCACGAGCTACCACACGCCTCCGCCAACTCACGAGCACACCAAACAGCGGAGAGGGAAGAAGCAAGGGAAGAGACAGGGGAGAGGAGGGGGTGGGGGTGAATGGGGGGAAAGCGTGAGGGAGAAGAAGGAAGGCGAGTGGGGGAGGAGAAGGGATGGCATGCACTGGCGAGGAGGATGAATGCGCAAAGAAGGAAAGGAGGAGAGGCAAGGTGAGCTGGTTGTGGCTGATGCGCATGGACTTATAAGGCCATGCAAGGTGGTAGTTGAACGCGTGTATAACCGTGCATCCTACCTACCCACAAGCCTGCATGAGCATTCAACTCACATTACCAACTCGCTCTCACCAAGCGACCCACAAACTTGGACCCCACACGGACCCACACCCGGGCCCCATAAGCACAGTGCCACAACGCACAGTGCCAAACCACGCATAAGGACACGCAAACAGAAGTCAACCCACGTGACACAAGTCCAAAACAACAAAACCACACAAATGGACCTCCAAATAGTAACACCTGTCTAGGAATAAATTCATTAAAATGTAAATAATTACAAAATAAATTTTATAGATGTTACAAATATAAAAGATAGAGGGAAATTACAAAAAAAATCAGCTTGTTGCCTATCTTAGCAGCAATAGAGCTTGTCACCAGTCTCACTAACTACAAGTCTCGTCGTCACCTACAAAGGTAACGAGGATTTGGGATTCTCTCACATAATATTTTATCATCCAGGATTTTAATATAATATATGAGTTTTTCATAAAATATTTTAATAATTGTTTCCATAATAATTAATATTTCTACGATTTTCTTAGCAATTAAATGTCATCTTTATGATATATATACATTTAAAGTTAGCAACTAATTGAGGAAAATTCTATAAAATTCTAGAAAAGTAGATGATGTTAATTTTAAAATGATATATCGTTATTTTTGTCAAAAACTAGATTTTAAGTTAGTTATCACATTTTTAAATGTTATAACTTTATTTAGTTTAAAATAATATTTAAAAATGAAGATAACTTAAAATATCTAAGTGGTTAGAATTTAGACTAAATCAAAAATATCCACAAAACTAATTAACCACGCCTTCGTAACTATAGAAGATATTAATTTTAAATTAAGATCGCTAAATGCATAAATTGTGTTTAAATGGGATATTTATTAAGAATATCTTTTCGTTACATCAAAAATTTAAACAATGGAGACTAAGTCATAGATCGTTTTAAGATTCGTAATGAATTGGTTTGGGGCTTAAATTTTAAATAATTTGAATTTCAAAGCTCATTGCCACTCCTATCGGTGACTAGTTCACCTTTTTAAATTTATTTACTACACCTGTAAAGTTAACCTAGATCTATTTTATTTGTTTTGAAGGAAAAGAATACGTTACACAGTATGAGGATGCTGATGGACGACATCTTACTGTCAATTCAGTGAAATCAATGACCTACACTATAACCATAATCACAACTCCCAAAGGCATTTTATCAGTTGACATCGTAAATCGACAAGTGACGATCACAACTATCGTCGACGTACGTGGAAGCGTCGATGAACATGGAACACATCCCAAATCCTCTTTCCACAAGCAATGGCTTACGTCACAGATGAATGAGAGATGAGAGATCACTATAGTGAAAAAAGTACACTTGAGAAAATAAATCTTCCAAAACGAAGAAGCAAATCCTAAAAGGTCTAAAACACGTAAGAGAGATTACGACGACACAATACTCACGTTACCCTCTCTAATATCTTATTCAAGCCTCTTTTTACCATTATACATATGAATCATATATATACAGGAGAAACCACTTTTTTTACAAATTAAGATAATCTTTAAATTCAAATTTAAAGTTAAACATAAAAGAATAAGAAAATCTAAATCGTGTGAAATCAAAAATCTTATTTTAAATTATTTTGTCATTCTTTAACAAACACGTCTACAAAAACTATGTAAATAGAATGGCTACTTTAAAACACGGAATTGGAGACATGCTTACTCGATGCCCTTACTGTTGATTCATGGTTGACATCATCGGAGGGGAGCACATCGATCGTCATCTATTAATTGGAGGGCTTGTCGGTTTTCAGCTGAGATATGTGTTGTGATTGTAGGAATTCAGTGCTTGACTTATTTGTCCATGGGGACCATGTATGATGTATCCTCTAAGTGATACCAAGGATCTGTCCGATTGCCTTATTTCAAGGTGAATTCAATGTCACGTGGTGCTCAAAGTCATGCATTTTGTCTCTTGCAACCGTGTTTATATACATTTGTGGATATTATTAGGGTGTCTATTTCTCTGCTTATTATATTATGTTGTATCTTCTGGTTTCTTTTGCAACCGTGTTTATATACATTTATTGATATTATTAGGGTGTCCATTCTGAAGTCAATCAAATTGAACTTCACGGTTTAATTTAGGCAAGGCGTGCAGTGAGTGGGGACAGCTAATAATTAATAAGATCTCAAAAATCATTTTTGAAACCTCGTTATCAATTGAAGGTGGACAATAAAATTAGGGATTTTAAGCTATCAACCTTGTATAGGTTAGGAATCAAGGGAAAACCACTTAAAAGTAGAGGTTAAATTATTTTCTATTTTCAAGGCCACTCATTGAATAAAAAAACACATATATATATAGTAGTATGGCAATGAGGTCATACAAGAGTGGTGTGCTAGATATCATCTCAAGCAAACCAAAAAATAACATGAGTGTTAATTAATCTTGAGCTTGTTCTACAGCTTGATTTTGCTTGTTATAAACAATGATTTGATTTGGTTCAAGAATTTCACAAAACGATGAAAGATGATTCGATTCGGCTAAACCGAACAAAGCCAAACCAATACTTATTTATACACATCTACATCTACATATCCATATGTATCATTAAATTTTCCAAATGTGTGAATAAATTTATATTTTTACTCAAGTTAAACTTGATATAAAAAAGTAAACGAGTATGACTTTAGAATACTATTATATTTTTTTTAGCATTATTTTAAAAACTATTTTCTAAGTTAAGAAAAAACATAATATATTCAATCATATATTATATTTTAGTTAATTATTAATCAATATTTTATCAACACTCATACTACCTTTCGAGGCTCTTCTAATTCTCCTTTTAAAGGGAAGGTAATCTTCACAAGGTCCGCCTTGAATATTACACCATTCTAGATCTATCACTATGAAGAAGAAATATGAGAAGCTTTAGTTCCATTTAGCTTTAATATTGTACAACTGTATTATCAATTAGAAACCAAATAACTCCAACATCACGACCATTGACCAAGGAGGAGCCTTGAAGAGTTGTTCCAATGAAAAAATATCAACATTCCATTAAATCTGAAATCCAAAAATATCCAACTTGAAATGCCAGGTAAATCATCTTTTCCAACATATTTAATACTAATCACAAATCAGAAATTGACATGTATTTATCTTGAGAAGGACATGAACAATATTATATATGCGTTGTACGAGAACCATTACAAATTTAAGCAACAAGAAAGGTCGACAGTTATATACCATATCCACGCCAACAAGAAACCAGCTCTAACAAAAGACGAGTTCACGAGAGAGAGGTAGCTTAACGTGCATCAAACAACTGCCAGCACCATATCACACACATGGGCAACTTGTAACGGTTAAATATAATAAACCATGTACCCACACCTCACAGGCTCGCACCCACCAACTGGTTGTAGATAGAAGAGGATAGATTGCACTCACTATTTACACTAGAAAAAGAGGCATGTTGGGGAACACCTTCTCTTAAAAGCTATAGTACAGTCAGTTGGTCAGTCATAGAAGACTTTGCCTAAAAATGTTACTCCCACGAACAGGTATTTTGGTCTTCACAACTACAATCCACTAGGACAATTCAAAAGTTAATGAGTGTTTATCAACTTCATGTAAACCTTTCATGACTGGCCTAATCCTACTTAAAGGAATTCAAAGTTCAGACATGAGAAAAGCCAGTAGTAGGTTCTAAAATACCAATTACTATCACTACAAGTTCTAGAATACCAATTACTAACACCTCAATGACCCATTGGGACGTTCTGCAGAATTCCTCGTAAAAGAAAAACTTGGAGCTTGACAAGAAGTACGATAGTTTGTTTTTCTAGAAGGAAAGGATAAAATGTAAATTTTGATAATCAACACCACAAGAAGCAAAGGGGAAAATAGAGCAAAATCATTTAAAAGAACTTAAAAAATATCATGAAGATTAAATGTAATCTTTAATTCTTAATAAATATGGATAAAACCTAATAATCAGTCTAATTCAACCCAACGTTTGTGGGTTGTATTGAGTTAGGTCTGGACTAGGTATGGATTGGATATGGGTCTGAAATTATCTAACCTGAACAATATGAGTTCTGTTGCGGGGTTCACCCTTAATCCAATCCAACCTAACCTATGTACACCTCTATCTAGAATTGTAGCATCGAATGAATCTTCTTTCTAATCATTATAGTCATTCTTTTGATTTTGAAGTTTTTAGCACTCATCTTGATGTGTCTTTTAATCTTGCAATAGTTATAGTATTTATTCTTGTTTATTGACATAGATCTAAACTTGTTCTTCTTCTTATCATTAGAGTCACATTCTAAAGTTCATTCCCTTGTAGTTAGGGCTTCACTTTTGCTTTCACTAGTGTGAGATAACCCTTTGTCCAACTATTCTTTTGAAGAACGACCAGCTTTAACAACATCTATCATAATGGATTCTTGACCATATAGTAAGAGGAAGGCAAAGAACATAACAATAACAATGTTAGATCGTCATCATCTATCTTCACATCGATATTACTTAGGTTAATGATAACCCTAGCTTTGAGACGACAGTGAAGGAGTTTCATACCTCCAGGACTCGACGTCCCTCAGCCTCAGGTATCTCGGTCCCCGACCTCAACCAAGGAGTCGCGCTCGATCACCCAAGAATGTCGTCACATTCCCTGGTCTCGACGACACGATCCCACATTGTCTCGGTCCGCACATAGAAAACTAGGAAAATATTTTCCAAAACAGGTCAACTACTTCCTTGAAATCCATTTTCCAAAACTATTTTCATATCTTTGAAAATTCTTCCAAAACCTCGACAAAATAGTGCATCAGGTGTCCTAGGAGATCACCACTGACAACCCACAATCCCATTTTATATGGGCAAAACACAACAATCTAGAAAGCCCTCGAAAAATACATTTTATAAGCATATTTGGGCCCAAAATCGGCATGCCGGAGAACAGGTCTGGTATGCCGAAATCGATCGGATCGATCGACCAAATCAGGTCAACGGTCAATACTCAAGCCGAAGTATACCGAAACTGGTTCGATCGACCAAAATCTCCTGATTCGGGAGACCGTTCAAAATCAGACGACCGAATTTCAACCAGAGGACCTAATCTGACAAAAAAACAGCATACCGAATTGGTTCGGTATACCGAATTCTGCGAAAACAGAAACGACCCAAGCCTTACTGTCCGAAATCGTCCTAACTGGGACCTACGATTGGACCACTAAACAAACACTAAAAATCTTGCATAAAACATAAAATGTAGACCCTCGAATGTACTCCAAATCCCAAAAAACAAAACTAAAATTCATTCACCATGCATCAAGATACAAAATCGGAAAGACAGAAAGGTCAAAATGACCTAAATCGCATCAACCGCCATAAATACCCATAAATATCATAATAAATTCTCAAAAATTCTAAAACAATAAATTTAGCCTAGATTACATGCATCCTAGGCATTTCTATCATTTTACATAATTTCTATACATTAAATTGGAGGTACTGTCATGTCTCAAATTTTCCACAATAATTTAAACAAATTAAATTACGGGAAATTTAAGTTAAACAGTAAATATCAAACTACCAGAAACCTGTGTGTGCGACTAGGGGACTCCGATCTATATGTACTACCCTAAGCCAATCGCATGTCAACACCTACAAATCAAAACCACTTGGAAAACGCATGAGTGACCAAAGTCAACCAGTACGCACCCCACGAAAACCGCAAAAAACAAAACTATAATCTATTTTCCTTTAAAATTCCTTTCGCAAACTATTTTCTCAAAATCTCATAAATCAGGCTCACACCGGCCAAAACCACAAACCAGGGCTCTACTAGCCCAAAGCCACAAGCAAAGGCCCTCAATGGCCAAAACAACACACAGTGAGTCGGGAAGCTTGGCGCCAAGCAACCTAACTCTAGCCACAAGTAGTCCACCGAAGAGCCACCAACGGCGTCTGCACTGCCACGACGTGCCACCCTGTGCAAGAGCCACGTCGTCCTGCCATTCTCCCTCTTAGAGAATCCTCACAAAGCCAACCCTCCCTAGGAAGACTGTCCTGTCTCTCAGGATGCTACCAACTACGAGGCACGTGTCCCACCCGCACTGGCCACCACAGGGTATGCCTCCTCACGACGTCCTCCACACACAGTGCTCAAGAGGCAATATCAAATCTCCACACCCGACAACACCTGAGCCTTAGTACTCACAGCGACAGTAGGAGTATCATACCTCCCCGTCATGCCACAATACACCTCAACCTGTGGACCACAACCCTAGCCTTGAGACGACAGTCAAGGAGTCTCATACCTCTAGGACCCGACGCCCCTCAGCCTTAGGTATCTCAGTCCCCAACCTCAACCAAGGAGTCATGCCCGACCACCCGAGAATGCCGTCACATTCCCTGGTACCGACGACACGGTCCCACACTGTCTCGGCCCGCACACAGAAAATCAGGAAAACATTTTCCAAAACAGGCCAATTATTCCCTGAAATCCATTTCCAAAACCATTTTCACATCCTTTGAAAATTCTTCCAAAACCTCGACAAAACGACGCATCAGGTGTCCCAAGGAACCACCACCGACGACCCACAATCCCATCTCAATGGGACAAAACACGGCAATCTAGAAAGTCATCGAAAAACGCATTTCATAAACTCATTTGAGCCTAGAATCGGCATGCCGAAAACAGGTTCGGTATGCCGAAAACCCCTGGTTCGGTAGGCCAATCTGGATCGATCGACCGAATCAAGTCAACGGTCAACACTCAGGTCAAATTCAGTATACCGTCCAAAAACAAATGACCAAAACTCGACCAAAGGACCTAAACTGACAAAAAACGGTATGTCGACCGGAATCGGTATACCGAAATCCCTTGATTCGGTATGCCGTTTCCATTCGGTATGTCAAATTCTACGAAACCAGAAAACGACCCAAACCCTATCGTCAAAAATCTCCTCAACTGGGACCTCCGATCGGACCCTGTAAACAAACACCAAAAATCTTGCATAAAACATATGGTGTAGACCCTCGAGTTTACTCCAAAACCCAACAAACAAAACTAAAATCCATTCACTATGCATCAAGATATAAAATCACAATGGCAAAAGGGTCAAAACGACCCAAAACGCAACTACCGGCATAAATGCTCTATAAATACACAATAAATTCTAGAAAAGTAAATTTACCTAGATTTCATGCAATCCTAGCATTTTCTACCAATTTCATACTCTCTATTACATAAGGTGGAGATGCGTACCTGAAAAATGCCCTTGGCGATTCTCGACCGACTTCGGTGCACTCCAGCGACCACGGCCTCGCCACGACCACGATAGCACGCCACGTAAGCTCGACGCACCACTCCAAGCAACCACAGCCGTCCGCTTCGCTCCCTCGATCTCTCTCTCTCTCCGTCAACGTGTGCGTGATGGAAGAACAGAGGAAATAGGGGAGACAAGTGGAAAAGAGGAGGAGAAAGGAGAAGGAAGAGTGGGGAGGAAGAGAAAGAAGGTGGGAAAGGAAGAGGGATGCGCTGCCGAGGAGGAAGGGAAAGGAAGAAGAAGGAAGGAGAAGGCGGTGATGGTGATGGCAACGGAGGAGAGCGATGCGGCTTATAAAGCCTACGCTGGCAGTAGCTGAGAACGTGCCCACCTTCGCTTCTTAGCTAATATGCACATATAAGTGGAATAGATGAAATCCATAAAGAAGATAAAGGAGAAAACAAACAATCTCAAATATAGAAAGATTTACATAGTTTGGTGAAGTAAATATCCTATTTTTGCATTTTCAAAAATCAATTAAGGATAGGAGACTTTAAGACACCGTAAATGCATTTTTCTTGATTTATAGTCGTTAGTTGTAGTGAAGCTAACACACTCAAACTAATGTAAATTTAAGTACCTTGAATATTTTTCATTAATATAAGGTTATTAACTGTAGTAGAGTTGACACTCTCATTCTACTCAAACTAGTGGTAGGTTTGAGTACCTTTAAATATTATTTAATATGAGTTTATTAACTGTGACAGAGTTAATAATCTCATTGAACTCAAATTAATGGCAAATTTGAGTATTTTAATATTAAAGAAAATGTTTTTATAATTTTATAGAATTTCTAAAGTTATTCTAGACTTTTAACACATCTCTTTGGATTAATATAAAAGATAGAAGAAAATTACAAAAAGGCCAGCTCGTTGCCTATCTTAGCAACAATAGAGCTTTTCGCAAGTCTGACCAGTGATGAGTCTCATCGTCACCTACAAAGGCAACGAGGATTCGAGAGATTCTCTCACGTATATTTTATCATCTTGGGTTTTAATATAATATATGAGTTTTTCATAAATATTTTAATAATTTTTCCCATATGAATTAATATTTCTACAATTTTTCTAGCAATTAAATGTGATCTTCATGATATATATATATTTAAAAATAGCAACTAATTCAAGAAAATTCTATAAAATTCTAGAAGAGTAGATGACATTAATTTTAAAATGATATATCTTTATTTTAGTCAAAAACTAGATTTTAAGTTAGTCATCACATTTTTAAATGTTATAACTATATTTAGTTCAAAATAATATTTAAAAATGAAGATAACTTAAAGTATCTAAGTGGTTCAAATTTAGACTAAGTCAAAAATATCCATAAAACTAATTAACCACCTCTTCGTAACTCTAGAAGATATTAATTTTAAATTAAGATTGCTTAATGCATAAGTCTATATTTAAATTGGATATTTATTAAAAATATCTTTTCATTACGCAGAAAATTAAAAAATGGAGACTATGATTGATCGTTTCTAGAAGCGTAGCTAAATTATTTGAATTTCAAAGCACGTTACCACTCCTACTAGCGATTAGCTTAAATAGATTATTTTATTGTTTTTAAATAGATTTTTTGTGCCAAGAAAATAAAATATTTGTCCTTGTGGCCACTACATGCGACAATGAGTTAAAATAGTTAATTTAAAATTTTAAAAATTTAATTTGATTTTAAATTTAAGGTTAATTTATAAAAGTTACCTACAACCATGTAAAATGTTGATCATAGACACTCATACAGTCTTTTTAGGCTCTTCTAATTCTCCTTTTAAAGGGAAGGAAAGTAATCTTCACAAGGTCGGCCTTGAATATTACACCATTCTAGATCTATCACTACCAAGAAGAAATATGAGAAGCTTTAGTTCCATTTAGCTTTAATATTGTACAACTGTATTATCAATTAGAAACCAAATAACTCCAACAACATGACCATTGACCAAGGAGGAGCCTTGAAGCATTGTTCCAATGAAAAAATATTGACATTCCATTAAATCTGAAATCCAAAAATATCCAACTTCAAATGCCAGGTAAATCATCTTTTCCAACATATTTAATACTAATTACTAATCAGAAATTGACATGTATTTATCTTGAGATGGACATGAACAATATTATATCATTGCGCTGTACAAGAACCATTACAAATTTAAGCAACAAGAAATGTCGACAGTTATACCATATCCACACCAACAAAAAACCAACACTAACAAAAGACGAGTTCACGAGAGAAAGGTAGCTTAACGTGAATCAATCTACTACCAACACGATATCACACACCTGTATTGGGCAACTTGTGACGGTTAAATATAATAAACCATGTACCCACGCCTCACAGGCTCACACCCACCAACTGGTTGTAGATAGAAGAGGATAGATTGCACTCACTATTTACACTAGAAAAAGAGGCATGTTGGGGAACACCTTCTCTTAAAAGCTATAATACAGTCAGTCGGTCAGTCATAGAAGATTTTGCCAAAAAATGTCACTCCCACGAACAGGTGTTATGGTCTTCACAGCTAGAATCCACTAGGAGAATTCAAAAGTTAATGAGTGTTTACTAACTTCATGTAAACCTTTCATGACTGGCCTAATCCTACTTAAAGGAATTCAAAGTTCAGACATGAGAAAAGCCAGTAGTAAGTTCTAAAATACCAATTACTGTCACTACAAGTTCTAGAATACCAATTACAAATACCACAATGACCCATTGGGACACCCTGCAGAATTCCTCGTAAAAGAAAAACTTGGAGCTTGACAAGAAGTACGATAGTTTGTTTTTTAGAAGGAAAGGATAAAATGTAAATTTTGATAATCAACACGACAAAAAGCAAAGGGGAAAGAACTAAAAAAATATCATGAAGATTAATTCGTGACTGAAGAAGTATGTAGGACTACGGAAACTACTGGGACCAATGTCATGACATTTTTACGTAGTAGTTCAGACATAGTAATATAAATTTGGTAGAAAAAATGTAGACAGGTGCTGGTAATTATGCCACTTCAACTTCAAATTTATAGGACTGTTCGGTGCTTAAGAATTTAGCCCTCCATTTGCACTTAATTAAGTGATCGACACAAGGAAAGAGTCTAAATCTATAAAATACAGGACAAACGTTCTCATCCCTTTCTGGAGGGAAAGGGTAGAATCCCACATTAATCCAAAGATGATCCACATGTAAGGCAAAAGGCATGCCAAGACATAAATTAAAAATTGTGCGCAAAAACTTTCGAATCAACTCAAACTTCCTTCTCATTTCAAGAAACAAAATCCAGTTAGACAACTAAGTTATGAAATATTATGGTTTGACTTTTATTATACAGTATGAAAGACTGCAACTGCATGTTTTTAACAATTTCCTTATACGTTAACAGGCTATTTTGACTACAACAGACCACTACATGAATTGGACAAAGAATAATTTTCATCAAGATGGAGAGGAATGGAGCTAATCTTTAGATTTGTAGCTTATATTTGATTTAGCATCCAAATGTTGTCAAACACAAGCTTCAATCATACTTAAAACTATGTCATCTTGTCCTCAGGAACTTGATGTGGTTCCATGACAAGATCTTCTGAACTAATTTTATAAAATTCACCTAATATCAAAAGAATTAGGGGGAAAAAGAAAGCTGAAAAAAAAACATGAAAAAAAAGGAAAACAAAGGACTAACACAGAAACATTAGGGAAAGCCAGGATATTGGAGTGACCAGATAAGTTAAAATTGGAAAGGCAAGATATTTGTGCGGTTGTTCAAATTTAAATTGCATAAGGTGTTACTCTTGATGAAAAGAAATTGCTAGGAAAGGACTTTTTTGAACAAAATTTTGCTGAAAGAACTTACCAATAATTATAAACCATCATAATGAGGATGAGTAGTCTTAAGTTGTTCAAGTCGATGTTCAAGGAGCACGAAATATTTTCTTGACACCATGACCGTGAAGCTCATCTATTTAGCAAATCCTTCCAATTGCTATTATATTCTCATGTTACACTGGATAAAACACACTTACTATTTCAATACTCCGAAACTCTTTAATGTTTATGCAAGTAAAACATCAAAATCTCCATGCATCCTTAGCCCATGGTGAAGGCAAGCTCTAGTTCATTTCACCAGCGTTCTCTCGGTCTTCCGTCAGGGAGGACTGGAACCTTGTCAATTTGTGATGAGGAATAGAAACTTTTGCGTGTCTCACCTCGTTCAAAAGTTAGATTTCCACCATCATCAAAATCAGGTGGTGTCTCATCATCTTCGTTGCTCCAATCATCTTCTGCTTCATCATCGTCATCTTCGTCAAATTCATCACTCATCCCATCAAGCACGACATTGCCCTTGGCATCATCACACCACTCTTCATCATCATCATCTTCAGCTTCGCTGCCTTCTACAAAGCTGTCACCACCATGACCTTCAGCATCGTCAGCATTTCTACTTCTCATGCCTCTTCTTCCAAACCGTGGGACTGCAACAAGGACCCTTAGCTTCTCTTTTAGGAGCAGCAATTTATCATTTTCAACCAAATTAGAGTCATGATAAGCTTCCCTAAGGAAAACAGAGTCCCTGTCACCCTTCAGTGACACATAGAACATATCAGGATGCCTTATTAGCATTCCTCTCAGCTGCTGAGAAAACTGAAACTCCTCCCTAAAATGGGTAAGGTGATCAACCAGTGTCCTTTTCTCAACAGTGAGGCTCAAAATCTCATGAACTACTGCACAGGCATGCTTTTCCTTCTCAGGAGTTCCAGCCTTCAGTTTTGAGAAATCAGAATATGGAGACATGTAAGGCATCTCCCTGAACTGACAAATCCTCCTCATTTCACCCTTAGAGACAGTCAGTCCCTTTGGAAGCTTTACCCTTTTGAATCTCGGAGGCCTGTCAATAATAAGATTCCTCTCCTTGATCTCTCTGACCCGATTCTCTTCCTCACTAATCTCGGCCGCTGAGACAGCTAACTCAGGATCCCAATGCATTAGCTCCAGTGCAGGACCCCGATCAGTTCTCACCACCCTGAAATACTGAGGATACCTTTCACAGATTGTTGACTTGAACTCCAAAGGAAGGCCAAGATCAGTTTTCAAGTGAGCAATCTTTTCCAATAAAATCCGCTTCTCCAACGACATCATCAGCAACTTCCTCAATTTCACTACAAGCATCCCCTCCATCTCATTCCTCACCTTCAATTCCTCCAAGTATATCTGTTCCGCTTCAGGTGTCAACTTGAACTTGAGCGAATACACCCCTTCCTCCACAATCTCGAATACCGCAGGAAACCGCTTCAGAAGCGCAATGAATCTCCGCTTCCTGGTAAGACCGAGATCCCTCCTATACTTACCCAAATCCCTGAGGTTCATTATCCTATCAGGCTGACTCACAAGAATCCTCCTAATCTTCAAAACCAGCTTAAGCTTCTTATCTCTCTGTATAACATTGTCAAAAGACATCTCCTTTCTCCTCTTAACAACAGCCCTCACAGTGTGAAATGGGTGGAATTGGGTCTTTTCCTTCCCACCCAAAACCACCATTTTCTCATAAAAAACCAAACTTTCACCCAGAAATTGGGTTTTCACAGGCGGATTGGGCGGAAATGAGAGATGGGTTCTTCTGGCAAAGGCGCATTTCGTAGAAGATGGGTTAGGAAACGACCGGAAAGGGAGGGTGTGGGAAGATAGCGCTGGAAGGAATGGTCTTGGGTAAGAAAAGAGGAGCTTTGGATCCATGGGTGATGAAATTGTTGGATTGGTCTCAGAGAATCAAAAGAAATTTAATCGACTAACAGATGAAAATGAAGATGGAAATGATAAAAGGAAGAGTTTTGCTCACCTGAATCGGGCGAAATCTGCAGGGAGGAGACAAGGGTTTAGTAGGCAAAACCCTAGAAGGCTAGAAGTGTGCCCCCTAGATATTCGTCTTGTTGTCCATTCCCGTCTACAATTTTGTTACTTCTCAGAGGAGAACGTAATGATAGCATCGTTTCAGGTGAGATGTTTTCTGAGAAGGTTTTTTCCCGAAAAATCCAAGACGTTTTGAAATTTGTTCTTAACCCCTGAGGTCCTATTTGCAGTATGCACAAACTTTTGCGCAGTTTTGTCACTTTGAATTATGTTTAGTATATTTTATTAGGCTTTGCATTATATACAATAAATCTTACATCAATTTATGCAACGCTTTAATACGACGTTTCATGAGTTTATAAATCACTTGCTGATATGACACGAATATTGACCCAAATGACACTAACCAAATGATACAAGGATGACACTAAATTATACAAACTAAATGATATGAGAATGTCATCATATAATATGTGTGACCATGTCGGTGGAACCCTTGTGCAGTTCTCCTCTACTCAGTGTGCGGAAACACACGAGGAGATCCAATACGATCACGGCGAAAATGGTGAATCCAGAGGAAGAGACTAGACCTAGAAACACCAAGGGAAGATAAAAAGGATAAGGAAAGGAGTCGCCACCTAATCTTTTAATGGAAAGACGAGGAAAACCAAAAACACTAGAAAAACAAGGAAGCAAACAAGATGCAGAATGTATATGTGTACTCCGTGCCTAATGGACAATGCACAAATGAATGCGGGCCAGAGAAAGGGTAAGGATTCTGGTTACTCATAGGGAAGGGGTTAGGCACCCCTATGCGTCCGAGAAAACTCGGTCTTTCTAGGTTTCCTACTGTCAATGATCTAATGAATGTATGCTTGCTTATTCTAAATACTTATGCATGAAGATGACTGAAAACATGTCAAAACAAAGTAAAGAAGTGAAATAAAGGGAAAAAGTTAATCCAAGGGACAAATGTAGGCATTGAGAATGCTGCTTTACTGTACGCCCTTGGGTGATGAGGAAAATCGTGAAAATTGAGAAATTCTCGGAAAGCGTCTCGCAAAACAACGAAAATTGGGATAAATCCGAGAAAATCAAAAAGGGAAAAATAATCCTCATTTAGGGACCATGTCGGCTTTGACAAGCCTTTTACTGTACGCCCTCGGGCGATGGAAAACCAAAACAAATCTAAAGGCGAAAACCAGGAGAAATCTGGGAAACGACGAGAAAATCAAGCTCAGAACAAGCTAGAAATGCGTGCACAAAGCAAGGAAGGAAAGACAAGAAAACTTATGCGGAAAGATGTGAAAAGATATGCAAAATGCAAGTGTGAATGCAAATATGAAAACTCTAGGGGGTTTTGTGCAAAAAAATCCAAATTCCAAGGAAAACTGAAGTTCTGAAGCCCAAGTCATCAAAAATACATAGGAAAACACATTCTATGCAATTATGAAGAAATCTAGGGCCAAATGTGCAAATATGTGCAATCTTAGTCAAAATGAAGTTTCTTAGGGGTTAAAATGCAATTTTACCACCTAAACATGCATGTAAAACAATTCAGTGGAAATTCAGGGTAAAAATGTAAGAAAAAATGATCCAGAAAGTTTCAGGGGCAAAACAGTCATTTTACCCCTGAAAACAGGCAATCAGAGTAAAATCAATGAAGTACAGGGGCTAAATTGCAAATTGTCCAGTAGAATAAAGCATCCAGAAGAATTTCAGCAAAGATAGAGGGTTAAAGTGCAATTTACCCTGAGAAAACATGCTTCAGAAAAGTTTTAAAAACAAGTTCAATGGTTTAAATGCAAATAAACCAAAGAAATGAACATTCTGGAAAGTTTCTGCAAAGTCCATGGGTTTAAATGCAAATTAACCAGCAAAAACATGCATCCTGGATGATTTCAGAAGAATGCAGGGGCTTAAATGCAAATTAATCAGAAAAAACATGCATTCTGAAACATTTTAAAGAATACAAGGGCTTCTATGCAATTTCCACAGCAAAAATGAACTTTCAGAAAGATTTCAAGAAAACTCAGGGTGTTTTATACAATATTCTTGAAACAAAATACATTTTATAAACTCTAGAGGGCTTTTATTGAAGTTTTAAACTCAGAAAACATTATTTTAAATGTTCAGAGTAAAACATGTAATATTTTCAGTTAAAACTTTATTCAAAAGATTTAAGAAAAATGATAGAATGACCTAAATGTAATAGAAGGACCTAAAAGTAAATATCGGAAGGACCTAATTGTAAGAAGAAAATAAACTTCTGAATTTTATTAATACAAATGTTTTTTTAACAAAAAGAAACGACGGCACCGACGACGAAGCTCTGCCGCTGACAGCCGTCTGAGGAGGCTAAAAGGGGCCTTCCTGGGATCAGACCCCACAAGAAACGAGAGGGGAGAGAAGGAGGTAGATCTATCGGAACAGGATGCAAGATAGGACGATGGGAATGCCCCCCACCTCCTTCGCCGTTGCGGAACTCTGACGACGGTGTTGGGGAATACGACTCCTCCAGAGGCTGAGGTGCAGCGATTCTGAGCTCCGGGATGCTTCGGGGGGCTTCCTCGCTTCCTCTGGAGCGGAGTTGAGGCTAATCGGGCATGGAGGAGACCTGCCTGTCGCCACCGTGGCCTCCTCCGTCGAGCGGCACTACTGCGGTGCTTCAACGGCCGTGGAGTGGATCTGGAGGTTCGGGAATCCTTGGGACATGCTGTGGATGGTGTCTGGACCATCGAGGTGGTCCTGCGCAGCGAGGGGCTCGAGCTCCTCCTCTGGAGGTGTTGTCTTCTCTAGCGACGGCAACTTTTGATGTTCTTCTCCGATGATTGGCATGTGGCTGCTAGAAGCGACGGAACAGCGATCCAAGGGGCGGTGGAGCATCGGGGAGGCCAGAGGAAGAGGAGAGGAAGATCGAGGGCCCAAGACATTCCCTGGATCG